>WNWK01003018.1:0-183838 GCA_009830355.1 Cherax destructor
GTGTGTGTGTGTGTGTGTGTGTGTGTGGTGGAAATTTTAATAAAATTAAGGTATTGTGAATAATTTAAAAGAAAATATAGAAGTGAAAATTGTTGAATAGAGTTTGTAATGTGAAACATGGTGTGATACGTATGAGATACCTGCTCAATCCTGTTAGACCCAGTGATGAGGTCACGGTGACCCCAGGTGTAGTGCAGGAGAGTTGCCGAAAAGTAGCTTCATGACAACTCTTTTACTAAAAACATGATTTAATAGTAAACCTGATTAGAAAGAGTTGTATTTAGTTAATCACATGAGGGAAAATATATGCTGTGAAGAAGATTCTTATAATGAAATATTAAAAATGTTATTCAATGAGTGATAGATCTTATATCGAATTTAGAAATGGGTTAAGTATCGTTGGATTGTGTGTGTGTGTGGTGGAGGAGTGAGGTGAGGTGAGGTGAAGGGAAGAGATATGAAAGGAAGAGTGAGGTGCTGGGGAGGTGTTGAGACTTGTACATGGATATTAAAACATCTGAAAATTTGTTATCCTGTTAAGGAGTGTGAGGTGGTTTTACATGGTAGAATAGTGAATTTGTGACTTTGTGGGATATGAGTGAAAAATTGTGTGAATAATTAATAAAAATGAAAGTGTATGCAGAGCAAAGTGTTGAAAATTTGTGTTATCCTGGGTTAAGTATCCATGTGTGAGTGAGTGAGGTGAAGGGGGAGAGTGAGATGCAAAGGAGGTTCAGTTAAGGAGTGTGAGTATTCACTTGTAAGTCTATAAGTAACGTAAAGGTGAAATATGTAATAAAAGATTAAAAAGAGAGGCTTGTCAGCCTATCTTTCGTTCTTTTATTGAAATCGATTTTTTTACCTTACCCCATAGGGGTTACCATATTACCTCGAAAACATGGAAAATTGTATCTTTTATATTTATATATGTATTAATAAATAAAATGTATCTTTTACTCTGTTAACCGATAATGTATATGTATTAATAAATAAATGATGAAAAATGTGTATTATTGTTAACCTACAATAAATTCTTTTAACATAATTTTAGCTTGTTTAACCTAAAAGAGGCCCCATAGGTGTCTTTTCTGATGAATTAGTAAAATGAGTCTTTTCGTTCTTTTTAGTGAAATCGAGAAAATTTCTACCCCATAAGGAACTTGATCCAAGGAAATTTTGTATTATTCATGAAAATCGATGTAATCTTGATCTGAGGAATTGGAAATCCTCTAAAATTCGAAATTTGGAAAAAAGTAGGGAAAATTCGAAAAAAAAATCAAGGAGCGGGGGCGATCCGCAGAAGGCGCTGCAGAAGGCAGTCTGGGCGGCTCGACGCGGAAGGGCGCGGGCGGGCGGGCGCGGCGGGGCTGGGGCTCGAGCTCGAGGAAGGAGATCGCTCAGGGATGAGGGTCTCAGGGGGTGTGAGGGGGTGAGGGGTGCGGACCCGCTCAGGATGAAAAAAAAAAAAAAATCGAAAAAAAGATCGAGAAGCGGGGGCGATCCGCAGAAGGCGCTGCAGAAGGGCTTGGGGCCGAGCGCGGCAAGGGGGCGCGCGGGGGCGCGGCGGTGGCGGGCGAAAAAAAAAAAAATTGTGGGGATTGGGGGGGCGTGGGACCGGAAGTGGGGGGTGTCGACCGGACGGGGGTGACCGGAAGTGGGGGTGGGGGACCGCCGCCATTTTGCGTTCTACAGAAGAAATGTACACTATATATATATATATATATATATATATATATATATATATATATATATATATATATATATATATATATATATATATATATATATATATGCAAAAAGATCACAGTAAACAGGTGATATCAAAATATTGTCTGGATAGAATTTTCAGAGGGGCATGAAAATTGATTTTAGGTGTGATATACCGTCCCCCAAACTTAGATAGGGACCAAGGAGACTACTATGGAGGAAATTGTTAAGGCCACAATGCACGATAACGTAGTTATTCTGGTGACTTCAACTTTAGTCAAATTGATTGGAATTTTTGACTGGGAATTTAGAATCTAACGACTTCTTAGAAGTAATTCAAGATTGTTTTTTGAAGCAGTTTGTGACAGAACCTACAGGGGAAATAACCTGCTTGACTTAGTTCTGGCAAACAAGGAAACCCTTGTTAATAATTTAGAAATTACAGAGGAACTCGGCGCAAGCGACCACAAATCAATTACCTTTGGCATTGAATGGAAGTTTCATAGTACTGAATAACTCAGTAACGGTCCCAGATTTTCGCTTAGCAGATTACAATGGACTTAGAGAACACTTATCATCTGTGGACTGGGGTAATGAAGAGAGCTATCAATATGACAGTTTTCTGAACACTATACATGCTGCCCAAATAACATTTATCCCATATAAAGAAATTAGATCGAATAGAAATGACCCAAAATGGATGAATAATAGGCTCAAATATCTTTTAGGGCAGAAGAAAGGAATTTATAGGCGTATCAAAAGAGGTGAGGGTCATCTTATGAGTCAGTATATTGACATTAAGAGGGACGTTAAAAAGGGGATAAGAAAAGCTAAACGGGACTACGAAATTAAAGTTGCTAGGATTCGAAAACTAACCCAAAAGTTTTTTCCAGGTGTATAGAAACAAAAGTTATAGATAAGATAGGTCCCCTTAAAATAATTATGGGTATCTTACTGACAAAGAGAATGAAATGTGCTCTATTTTTAATAATTATTTTCTCGGTTTTCACTCAGGAAGACACTAATAATATCCCAAGAATTAGGTATTTTAGTGGGCCTGAAGAAGATAAATTATGTAGTATCACAGTCACTAGCAAAAGGTTATCAAACAGATAGACCGTTTGAAGCAAAATAAATCGCCAGGCCCTGATGAGCTTTTTTCAAGGGTTCTTAAGGAATGCAAAATAGAACTCTGTGAACCCTTAACTAACATTTTTAACCTATCTCTTCAAACAGGTGTAGTGCCGGATACGTGGAAGATGGCTAATGTAATTCCTATTTTTAAAGCAGGGGACAAGTCGTTACCATCAAATTACCGCCCAATAAGTCTAACATCAATTGTAGGCAAATTACTAGAGTCGATTATAGCTGATAACATAGAAGCCATCTCGATAGGCATAATTTGATTAATGATACTCAGCATGGATTCATCAGGGGCCGTTCCTGCCTAACTAATTTATTAACTTTTTCAGTAAGGCTTTTGAGGCAGTTGATAATGATAAAGAATTCGATATCGTTTATTTGGATTTTAGTAAGGCTTTTGATAGAGTACCACATCAGAGACTGTTAAAGAAAGTGGCTGCTCATGGCATTGGGGAAAAGTGTTGTCATGGATCGAGTCATGGCTCACCAATAGGAAGCAGAGGTGTGCATAAATGGGGTTAAATCGGAGTGGGGATCTGTAACAAGTGGCATTCCTCAGGGATCGGTTTTGGGCCCATTGTTGTTTATAATATATATAAATGACCTTGACGAGGGAATTTCTAGTGATATGAGCAAATTCGCTGATGACACGAAGATAGGTAGGATAATCGATTCAGACGTAGATGTCAGTGAACTACAGGAGGATTTAGACAAACTCAATTCCTGGTCAGAAAAATGGCAGATGCAGTTCAATGTAGATAAATGCAAAGTTCTAAAGCTCGGGAGTGTCCATAACCCAAGCACTTATAAGTTAAATAACGTAGAACTTAGCCATACAGATTGCGAGAAGGACTTGGGGGTGATGGTAAGCAGCAACCTTAAACCAAGACAGCAATGCCTAAGCGTACGTAATAAGGCAAATAGATTACTGGGATTTATATCAAGAAGTGTTAGCAACAGAAGTCCAGAGGTTATATTACACCTTTATACATCATTAGTAAGGCCTCACCTAGATTACGCAGCTCAGTTCTGGTCTCCATATTACAGAATGGACATAAATTCGTTAGAAAACATTCAGCGTAGAATGACTAAATTAATACATAGCATTAGAAATCTTCCTTACGAAGAAAGATTGAAGACCCTTAAATTACATTCACTTGTAAGACGTAGAATGAGGGAGACATGATCGAGGTATACAAGTGGAAAATGGGTATTAACAAAGGAGATATAAATAAGGTCTTGAGGGTATCTCTCCAAGAGAGAACCCGCAATAATGGATTCAAGTTAGATAAGTTTAGATTTAGAAAGGATATAGGAAAGTATTGGTTTGGAAATAGGGTAGTTGATGAGTGGAACAGTCTGCCTAGTAGGGTTATTGAAGCAAGGACCTTGGGTAGTTTTAAATTTAGGTTGGATAAATAGATGAGTGAAAGGGGTTGGATTTGAGTGGGAATTGCACATGAGTAAATAAAATTATCAAAACTTATTTCTTGGGTAGCATTGAAAATTAGGTTGAACAAATATTCTGTTAGTGGGATGGAATGTGAAGGATCTGCCTAGAATGGGCCAACAGGCCTGCTGCAGTGTTCCTCCTTTCTTATGTTCTTATGTTCTTATGTAAGAAAACCAATATGAAAAAATAGAAGAATTCAAAGCGCTTTCGTGACTACTCACATTATCAAGGAACTATAAAAGGAAACATGACAAGAGGGCTTATAAAGGGGCAAGACTACACCTCACAGTCACATCACACTAACAAAGACAACACCTCACAGTAGCGTAACATCTCACGACTCTGTGAAGAGGAACATAAGAAAGGACCTGAAACTCTTCCCAAGAATTAAGATTAGTCCAATTTATCATTAAATTCTTCCCAAATATTATTAATTATAAATGAATCCAATTTATATAAACCAAAAGAAATATTCATATTATTTTCAAAACTGCTTTTAATGAAACATGATTCTATTATATTCCTCTCAACCATAGACTTGCTTGATACAACCTTCTCAGCATTTTGAAAATCAATTGGATGGTTAAAGTCTCTCACATGAATAAATAGAGCATTAGAATCTTGTCCAGTTCTAATGCTATATTTATGTTGTTTTAATCTTAGTTCAAGACTTTTACCAGTTTGACCATAATAAACTTTATCGCATATTTTACAGGGAATCTTATAGACACATCCGTCAGCATTTTGGGGGAATTTTTATCAAAAGTCTTTTACTGTATCAAGATTTTTAAATACAACTTTGATATTAAAATTCTTAAGAAAGGAAGGCATATCAACCAAGTTTTCATGGTAAGGGAGAACCAACATATTTTTGGTTGAATAAGGTTGGTTGTCCATTTTTGGATTGTAAAAAGTATTCCTAGCTATTTTAAAAGATTGATCAATTACGGTTCTTGGGTATTTTAAATCATTAGCTATTTCATAAATTTTAGAGATTTCTTCATCTATGAACTCTGGACTACAAATACGTAAAGCTCTCAAAAACATAGAAGAGAAAACCGACACTTTAACTCTATCTTGATGTGAAGAATAATACTGTACATAGGAACAGTTATTTGTAGGTTTTCTGTAAATTTTAAATTTAAAATCAGTGTTACTCTTAATAATAAAAACATCTAGGAATGGCAATGAGTTATTTACTTCGAATTCAACAGTAAAATTTATAAAATGAGCTAAGCTGTTTAATTTAACAAGGAAATGGTTTATGTCTACATTCTTAGGCATAAGGCACAAAATATCATCAACATATCTATACCACTTAGCTCTATTGGGAAGGATTGTGTTAAGCAATCTTGTTTCGAGAAATTCCATATATAAATTACTAAGAACAGGTGAAAGAGGATTTCCCATTGCCATACCAAACTTCTGAGTGTAAAACTCATCATTAAATACAAATTTTGCATCAACAATAGAAAGTTTAATAAGTTTAAGGATAGTAGGAACTGGCAATGGTAAATCATAATTAACCAGTTCTTCAGATAAGAAACTAAGTAAATCATCAACTGGAACTTTTGTAAACAAGGAGGTAACATCAAAACTAACCATTTTAAAATCATTTAAATCAGTCAAGGTGCTTAATTTATCAACTAAATCTAAGTTGTTTTTAACATTAAAATTAGAAATTTTCCAACAATTGGGCTACTGTGAGGTGTGGTCTTTATTAGTATGATGTGACTGTGAGGTGTAGTCTTGCCCCTTTATAAGCCTTCTTGTCATGTTTCCTTTTATAGTTCCTTGATAATGTGAGTAGTCACGAAAGCGCTTGGAATTCTTCTATTTTTTCATAGTGGTTTTCTTGCATATACGTATATATATATGTCGTGCCGATTAGGTAAAACTTGCGATTTTGGCTTAAATATCAACGCTCAACTTGCCATATAAGACAAGTGAAAATTTGTGTATGCAATAATTTCGCCAAAATCATTCTGAACATAACGAAAAAAATATATTTCATTGTGTTTGTTTATTATTAAATTAATGTTAACGTATCTAAATTATATTTAGTTGGGTTAGGCTAAATTAAATTGCGCTTGTTGTAATAAGGTTAGGTAGGTTTTCAAAGTTTCTCTTGGTACAAAATTATAAATTCTTACATTAACATAAATGAAAAAAATATATCTTTAAACGTATAAGAGAAAATTTTAGAAAGGACTTAATTTTAGATGAGTTCTTGCTAATTGACCAGTTTTACCTAATCGGCACGACATATATATATATATATATATATATATATATATATATATATATATATATATATATATATATATATATATATATATATATGTCATTACTACTTTTTAATTACAGGCCTTCCTTGAGGCTTACAAACTGAAAAAAATTCTGAATCCATCTATTTATTTACTAATCTGAAAAAAACAAAGTCAGAAACCAATTACTGCCATTGCTTTCGACATCGCTCTCCTTAATTCGCAAATTCACTCTACTAAACTACTTGAACGTCTTATCTCAGATATCCCTTGGTCTACATTCTCCCTCACTGACTCTGTTACTAATGTGTCTTGTGTCACACTTTCCCAACATCAGCTTGAACGTCTTGGTTTTGGTCTCGACGTTGCCACTTCAGCTACCCCTCGCTCTGGCATTTAACTGATTAGCTCCTTTGACTCCTTTCCTCAGTCTCAATCTGGAAATTTTCCTGATCTGTCCACTTTTCGTGGTGTTCTCATTCCCTCCGTTGATAGTCTGCTGTTTTATTATTACCATCTTCGTCGCTATCAACCTCCTATTTCTTCTAAAATCAAATAATAATTATGCTGTCATCCTTCCTTCTGATAAAGGCAATTCAGTGGTTATCCATGATCGAGAGGATTACCTCAGAAGCTTAAGTCTTGCTCTCTGACTCACTCATCTACCCTCCTCTCGTTTCCAACCCTTTTGAACGCATCCAGAGAACTGTCAACCATAAACTTCGGACTCTCTTCGATCTCTGTACTCCTGACTTTGATCTTCTTCAATGTTTCCGTTTTATCTGTCCATCTCTGCCTTATTTCTATGATATTCCTAAAACTCATAATCCTGGTATCAGTCTCTGTCTAAACATTTTCTCCAGAGGTTCTGTCTCTGGTTCTCTTGCCTCTTGGATGGCCAGAACTCTCTCCATTTCTTGGAACTTTTTCTCTTGCCCACCTTCGTCACTCTCGAGACTTCATTGAACGTGTTCGCTCTCTCCCGAC
This sequence comes from Cherax destructor, assembly GCA_009830355.1. Lineage (NCBI taxonomy): Eukaryota > Metazoa > Arthropoda > Malacostraca > Decapoda > Parastacidae > Cherax > Cherax destructor. The sequence goes on from WNWK01003018.1 coordinate 7,558, forward strand.
CCGTAAGAGGCTAAATCTTGACGTTGAGTCCCTCTTCACCAATGTCCCTCTTGATGATGTTCTTAATTTTCTCAGAGAGAAGGCCAATGAAGGGTTACTTAACCTCCCTATATCTACTGATGCCTTTATTGACCTTATTCGCCTTTCTGTTGACTCTAACTCCTTTTCCTTTCAAGGCAAATTTTATTCTCAAGCCTTCGGTAGTGTTATGGGCTCCTTTGTATCCTCTGTTCTTTCTTGCCTTTATATGGAACACTTCGAAACTGTTCTACTTCCTACTACTGGAGTGCGTCCTTCCCTTTGGCCCCGCTATGTAGACATCTTTGTTCTATGGCTCCTTGACCGGTTTCTTCCAACTATTTTTCGATGTCCTGAACAATCTTGCTCCTTCCATCAAGTTTAAAGCTGAATGGGATCCTAACTTTACTTTCTTTCCTTGATGTCCATAACTTAACTAGAGGCTTCTTTTTCGTTTATGGCAAACCAGTGCACAGTGGCACGTACGTCACTATTTGGAATATATTTCTCACCTATTTAACATTCATCTCTCTCATTAACCATCATCTTCCACATAAACATTCATATCTCCCACCTACTTAACTATCATCTCTCACCTTCTTAACTATCATGTCGTGTAACTAACAGTCAGAAATTCTTTGAAAAAGTTTCTCACCTGAAAAACCTGTCAATTAGGAAACTTATCAGTTAGGTTAGGTTAGGTTAGGTTAGGTCAGGTTTGGTTTGTCAGGTCACTCCCTGAACGAAATGGAAGCTTTCAAAGAAGACTATGTTACTGGAAACATCATCTCAGTTAACAATGTTTTCCACTGGCAACTCTATAGAGTTTTGCTGTGGGAAATTTTCAAGGCACAATCTTGGAAATTATATACAAGGAATATTTTGAGACTGAATTATTAACACAGACATTACTTCCAGATCAAATGTGGTTGAAAATAAGTTATATATCCAGACATCAATTAGTAATATGAACAGAACCCGAAGGAAAACACCTTTATTTTGATTTTCTGAGCAAAGGGATAGATAAAAACAAAAGTGAGATACATTCGAGTGGAGACACTAAAATAACAATGTATACAATAGACACACATTCAAGGGCACACATACACTGTTTCTCTCGTCATGACTAACACGTAAAGAAGTTAGTAATATCTACTAAGAACTTTTTCAAGTGTACCATCCAAGTTATATTGATGATGGACAGTCTAAGATATGAAATAGTTTCTGCCACATGTACTACTACTACTACTACTACTACTACTACTACTACTACTACTACTACTACTACTACTACTACTACTACTACTACAACACTACTACTACTACTACTATTACTACATCTACTACTAGTATTACAACTACTACATCTCACTCTAAGTCTATGTATACCCTCGGTGTCCATATATTGTTTGTAACGGCTTGACAAAGCTCCTGGAGAGCGAAGCGTTGCCACAATAAAATGTCACATTAGTTGCACATATTGTCGGTAATTCTACCAACATTAATACGAAATAGTTTCAGCGACCTTCTTTACCCACTGTGGTACACTTCACCAACCATCGCTAAATAAAGGTTATACTCTGTCCATGTGTCTCCGGTTCACGAAGTCTGAAGGATGGAGGGTGAAGTGTAAGTCTGTAGGATGGAGGGTGAAGTGTAGGTCTGCAGAATGGAGGGTGAAGTGTAGGTCTGCAGGATGGAGGATGTAAGGGGTGAGTCACTAATCAGTCTTCTACTCAACAGTCCCAGTGAGTGAGGTGAGAGGCTGGGTGAGTCCCAGGAAGGTGGAGGCTGGCCACACAGCTACACTCATGTGCCAGACTTCTTCCAGCCGCCCTCCAGCTACCATAACCTGGCACTCCCAGCATGAACTGCCATCAGAGACAATACTCCAGGGTACACTGCCATCAGAGACAATACTCCAGGGTACGCTGCCACCAGACACCATAGTCGATGGTCTACTGTCAAAAGAAACTAATTTAAATAGAAAAATGCCACAGGTGACCCAAAAACAGTCACTAGAAGCAAGAGAAACCAAACAGCCAGTGATAATCGTACATGGGACCAAGAAGCCAGGAAGAGTGCCACTAGAAATTAGGCACCAACGGACCACGTACCATGACGCCACAACCCACCACTCTCAAGGACCATATAATGGCACCATCACAAGGTACGTAGACGGACAATCACATTTAAAACTTCTTCAATAAGCTGTCAGCAAAGCTTTTAGTATGTACATTAATTTTATTATACATTAAATATAAACCGAATTTTATGTTCAAAAGGTTATTAAGGTTTTGGAGGTCACTGTTTTAAAATTAATTACTTCAAAATTCTATTTATTTTTATAATGAAATAATTACTACCACAAATATACTGGATAAGACTATGTGACTTATAAAAGAGTGAATTAGTATGAAAATGCCTGGCACAAAGTTAAATCTGCACTTATAATAAGAGAACAATTGTCAAAACGCGATGTATTTTGGTCGATACTCGACGCAAGGAAGGTACCTGAGCCTTAACGCACGTAATAACAATTTTGAGAATGTTGCATGAGTTAAATATTTGCAATGAAGGTTTGAAGTGAATCAGAAGCATTTACAGTTCATCACAAGGACGCTAATATCTTAGATAAAAATTACTAATTCGAAGCTTCCACTAAGAACACCAGGTTTAAACTCAAACTGAAGAGGCATTTTCTTGTCACCTGGGAGAGACCAATAACCTAAAATACACCAGAACATTATGTTTGAAGATTAAGACACATATACAACAGTTGGGTGTCTTTATTGATGAAACGTTTTGCCTACACAGTAGACTTCTTCAGTCAAACACAAAGGCAACAGTAGTAATGAAATAAAGATGATGTAATAATTCCATCAACCTTGGAGAAAGTGTTTGAGGTGGTGAGTCCCTCAGCCTGGAGAAGAGTTGAGCTGGATGGAGCTGAACTACTATTTCCTTTGTAGTTGACTGAAGAAGTCTACTGTATAGACGAAACATTTCATCAATAAAGACACCCAACTGTTGCACATGTGTCTTAATCATCAACTTGTCGGTATTATATATCATTTTCAACATTACGTTTGAGGATATTCAGAATTTTCTTTACTCATTTACCTGATTTCAAGGATGAAGTCCCTGAAGACCATCAGAACTACTATTTAAATTTTCTTAATTTCTTCCAGGAAGAAAACTAATCTGGGACATACAGTGTTTAAAATTTAAATATATATACAAGTAATTTGGTTACATATACTACATTTTTTTTACAATGGCCTTGAGGACGCACAGATGTTATAGGTACTTAAAAGTACATTATGTAGATATTATCCAGGATAAACTAGTCAAAGAAAAAACTGTGACATATTCCCATCAGAAGAGACATCATCCAGTTATCTGACAAGAAAAAAATGATTAATAACATTACAAATTGAAATTTTACAACTTAAATGCACATCGGCACTGAACGTTTAAAGCAGACCGGAAGAGTCATTCTCCAGCTATGGCACAGAATCCAACAAAATTTGCACCTAAAATGAATAAACAAAAAAAAACCTTATATTCATTTCATTAAACTAGACCAATAGGGATCATATAGCTCATGTGGAAAGGAAGGCTGATCCAGTTCCTTGGATCAAAGGTCACTAACCATCATAAAGGTAAAAATAATGCAATAATAAAAAATAATATTATTTTTATTGAAATTAAAAGTGACGAATGTGCACAACCACTAGCCTTGTCCTGAGTAGCTTACACCACGACCAGCCTTGTCCTGAGTAGCTTACACCACGACCAGCCTCGTCCTGAGTAGCTTACACCACGACCAGCCTTGTCCTGAGTAGCTTACACCACGACCAGCCTTGTCGTGAGTAGCTTACACCACGACCAGCCTTGTCCTGAGTAGCTTACACCACGACCAGCCTTGTCCTGAGTAGCTTACACCACGACCAGCCTTGTCCTGAGTAGCTTACACCACGACCAGCCTTGTCCTGAGTAGCTTACACCACGACCAGCCTTGTCCTGAGTAGCTTACACCACGACCAGCCTTGTCCTGAGTAGCTTACACCACGACCAGCCTCGTCCTGAGTAGCTTACACCACGACCAGCCTTGTCCTGAGTAGCTTACACCACGACCAGCCTTGTCGTGAGTAGCTTACACCACGACCAGCCTCGTCCTGAGTAGCTTACACCACGACCAGCCTCGTCCTGAGTAGCTTACACCACGACCAGCCTTGTCCTGAGTAGCTTACACCACGACCAGCCTTGTCGTGAGTAGCTTACACCACGACCAGCCTCGTCCTGAGTAGCTTACACCACGACCATCCTTGTCGTGAGTAGCTTACACCACGACCAGCCTTGTCCTGAGTAGCTTACACCACGACCAGCCTTGTCCTGAGTAGTTTACACCACGACCAGCCTTGTCGTGAGTAGCTTACACCACGACCAGCCTCGTCCTGAGTAGCTTACACCACGACCAGCCTTGTCGTGAGTACACGACCAGCCGTCCTGGTAGACACCAAGACCAGCCTTGTCCTGAGTAGCTTACACCAAGACCAGCCTTGTCCTGAGTAGCTTACACCAGGACCAGCCTTGTCCTGAGTAGCTTACACCACGACCAGCCTTGTCCTGAGTAGCTTACACCACGACCAGCCTTGTCCTGAGTAGCTTACACCAAGACCAGCCTTGTCCTGAGTAGCTTACACCAAGACCAGCCTTGTCCTGAGTAGCTTACACCAGGACCAGCCTTGTCCTGAGTAGCTTACACCAGGACCAGCCTTGTCCTGAGTAGCTTACACCAAGACCAGCCTTGTCCTGAGTAGCTTACACCACGACCAGCCTTGTCCTGAGTAGCTTACACCAAGACCTGCCTTGTCCTGAGTAGCTTACACCACGACCAGCCTTGTCCTGAGTAGTTTACACCACGACCAGCCTTGTCCTGAGTAGCTTACACCACGACCAGCCTTGTCCTGAGTAGCTTACACCAAGACCAGCCTTGTCCTGAGTAGCTTACACCACGACCAGCCTTGTCCTGAGTAGCTTACACCACGACCAGCCTTGTCCTGAGTAGCTTACACCACGACCAGCCTTGTCCTGAGTAGCTTACACCAAGACCAGCTTTGTCCTGAGTAGCTTACACCAAGACCAGCCTTGTCCTGAGTAGCTTACACCAGGACCAGCCTTGTCCTGAGTAGCACACCAGGACCAGCCTTGTCCTGAGTAGCTTACACCAAGACCAGCCTTGTCCTGAGTAGCTTACACCACGACCAGCCTTGTCTGAGTAGCTTACACCAAGACCAGCCTTGTCCTGAGTAGCTACACCACGACCAGCCTTGTCCTGAGTAGCTTACACCACGACCAGCCTTGTCCTGAGTAGCTTACACCACGACCAGCCTTGTCCTGAGTAGCTTACACCAAGACCAGCCTTGTCCTGAGTAGCTTACACCACGACCAGCCTTGTCCTGAGTAGCTTACACCAAGACCAGCCTTGTCCTGAGTAGCTTACACCAAGACCAGCCTTGTCCTGAGTAGCTTACACCAAGACCAGCCTTGTCCTGAGTAGCTTACACCAAGACCAGCCTTGTCCTGAGTAGCTTACACCAAGACCAGCCTTGTCCTGAGTAGCTTACACCAGACCAGCCTTGTCCTGAGTAGCTTACACCAGACCAGCCTTGTCCTGGTAGCTTACACCAAGACCAGCCTTGTCCTGAGTAGCTTACACCAGACCAGCCTTGTCCTGAGTAGCTTACACCAGACCAGCCTTGTCCTGGTAGCTTACACCACGACCAGCCTTGTCCTGAGTAGCTTACACCACGACCAGCCTTGTCCTGAGTAGCTTACACCACGACCAGCCTTGTCCTGAGTAGCTTACACCACGACCAGCCTTGTCCTGAGTAGCTTACACCAAGACCAGCCTTGTCCTGAGTAGCTTACACCACGACCAGCCTTGTCCTGAGTAGCTTACACCAAGACCTTCCTTGTCCTGAGTAGCTTACACCACGACCAGCCTTGTCCTGAGTAGCTTACACCAAGACCAGCCTTGTCCTGAGTAGCTTACACCAAGACCAGCCTTGTCCTGAGTAGCTTACACCAAGACCAGCCTTGTCCTGAGTAGCTTACACCACGACCAGCCTTGTCCTGAGTAGCTTACACCAAGACCAGCCTTGTCCTGAGTAGCTTACACCACGACCAGCCTTGTCCTGAGTAGCTTACACCAAGACCAGCCTAGTCTTGAGTAGCTTACACCAAGACCAGCCTTGTCCTGAGTAGCTTACACCAAGACCAGCCTTGTCCTGAGTAGCTTACACCAAGACCAGCCTTGTCCTGAGTAGCTTACACCAAGACCAGCTTTGTCTTGAGTATCTTACACCAAGACCAGCCTTGTCCTGAGTAGCTTACACCAAGACCAGCCTTGTCCTAAGTAAATTAGACACATATGCAAACCTTTGGTATCTTTATTGAGGAAACGTTTCGCCACACAGTGGCTTCATCAGTCCATACAAAGGAGAATCGTGAAGAACAGGAGGAGTGTGAGGTTGTCAGGCCCTCAATCTTGAGTCGATGTTGTCAGTCCATCAATCTTGAATAGAATAACAGCATATGAGCAGAGGAAGCTTATATACTGTAGACAGGAGAGGTGCAGCAGTTGTAGGAGGTGTCACATTTGTTCAATGTGGAAGTAGGTCGTGCCCAAGGAATAGGCTTGCCTATTCAATAAAATTCAATAAATTCAATAAAATTTAAAATTTGCCCCTAAATAACATTAACTTTAAGGGCGTCTGCCTTATGCAACTAGGACTTATTTAATGGAAAACAAAATCACTATTCCTAATATAAAATTGGCAAATTATGTCTTACACAGGTGTGGAGGGGTAAGCCAGCGGAAGGCCTCGGTCACAAGACCATAAACTCTTGCTGTGGGTCATCATATGACTAAGACCCGCGTCAGAAAACACTTATCCAGTTTCCTGACAAACCTTACCTAACCTAACCTAACCTAACCTAAACTAACCTTAGCTAACCTAACCTAGCTAACCTAACCTAACCTAACCTAACCTAACCTAACCTAACCTAACCTAACCTTACCTAACCTAACCTATCCACGGAACGGGTGGGGTTAGAACCCATGGCAAGTGAGTCATAAAACTCCAGGCCAGTGCGTAAGCCACTGAGCCAACTGGTTACAATAAGATGAAAAACTGACACCGATCAAAAAAGACATTCCACAGTTATCGCACAGATTCCAATGATTCCAAGATTATTTTGAAATTTAATGCACTGACAAATTTACCCGTAAACAAACTAAACTTAACTGGAACGCTCCTGGATGTAAGAAACATCAGCCAGGAAATACTGAAGACATTCAAGCTTCACTCCACATGATTCCAATAGATTCCAAATTTTTTCAAATTTAATCCTGACAAATGTCTTCCACAACAACTTCAACTTAACCGACTGGATTAGAACTTCACTTCAGCTGAAATACTGAAGTTTCACATCTCAGATGCTGACAAAGCTTCACACATACTTGCAACTAAGTCTTCAACTCTCAAGTGAAAGATAATACAAAGGTTTAACTTATTGCCGCATCTCAACTTCTCATGTTTAAAATTGGACAAATGTCCTTCACACTCTCAACTTCGCTCTCCACCGACTTGGAATTACGAGTCTACTGTTTTCCACTTCTGAAGCTGTGCTGTAAATACAAGTGGAAGTTATCGGAGATACTCCAGGATGCTGAGAAGAGGCTCAGCATCTTCAGTCACAGGGTACCTGCACATGTAAGTCGCTTCTAGACTCTTGGCTTAGTAACAATATATACACACCAGTGTTTGAAACTTGATGCCGATCTAACAAGGCATTCTCATGTTATGAGAGAGTTGAAAGAAAAAATTATTGGTAATCCTCCTTATGTATGGTGGGAGACAGTCGAACAGTCTTGGACCCCTGATACTTATGTTGTGTCTTAGTATACTAATATCAACCCTGCTTTACACTGGGGGGATGATGCTCTGCCTGCCTAGTCTTTTGCTTTCGTACAGAGTGATTTTCATGTGAAGATTTGGTACTAGTCCCCGTAGCGTTTTCCAAGTGTATATTATCTTGTATCTTTCCCGCCTGCGTTCCAAGGAGTACAGGTCAAGAGTCTTCAACCGTTCTTTACCGGTGCTTTATTGCACTGCTACGTGCAGTGAAAGCTCTCTGTATATTCTCCAGGTCTGCAATTTTGCCTGCCTTGAAAGGAGCCGTTAGTGTACAACAATATTCCAGCCTAGATTGAACAAGAGGTTTGAAAAGAATCGTCATGCTGTTGGCTTCCTTAGTTTTGAAAGTTCTCACTATCCATCCTATCATTGTCCTAGATGTGCTAGAGACATTATTGTGATCTTTGGAAGTGAGATTCTAACATTATCACTGCCAGGTCCTTCACATTAGTTTTTTCACTCTGTTGTGTGGATGGAATTTGATTTATACTGCGATCAAGTCTTTATTTCCTCGAGTTTTCAGTAGCGGAGTAATTGAAATTTGTCTTCATTGAACTTTATATTGTTTTCTGAGGCCCATTTAAAGACTTGGTTAATGTCAGCTTGGAGATTTGCAGTGTCTTCAATAGATGACACTCATGCAAATTCTGGTATCGTAAGCGAAGGACACGGAGCTGTGGCTTACATCTCTGTCTATGTCAGATATGAGGAGGAGGAGAAGGAAGGTAGCTAGTACTGTACTCGCTACAGTACTCAGTATATATTATATATATATGTTGTGTCGAATAGGTGAAATATATATATGTCGTGCCGAATAGGTAAAATTGGTCAATTAGCAAGAACTCATTTAATATTAAGTCTTTTTCTAAAAATTTATCTTATACGTTTAAAGATATATTTTTTAATTTATATTAATATAAAAATTAATAATTTTGTACCCAAAGAACCTTAGAAATCTTTCCTAACCTTGTTATAACAAGCGGAATTTAATTTAGAATAATCCAACTAAATATATTTTAGATAAATTTATAACTATTAAATAATAAACAAACACAATGATATATGTTTTTTTCGTTAGGTTCAGAATGATTTTTGCGAAATTATTGCATACACAAATTTTCGCTTGCCTTATTCGGCAAGAAGAGCGTTGCTATTTAAGCAAAATCGCAAGTTTTACCTATTCGGCACGCTATATATATACACAAACAATGTCTCTACGTCCACAGCAGGACTCGAACCTGCAAACTCTGTATCAGAGCCCCTTTACCACGGAGCGAGACTCCGTGGTAAAGTACTGTGGACTCCGATACAGAGTTTGCAGGTTCGAGTCCTGCTGAAGACGTAGAGACAATGTTTGTAAATAATTTCGTCTGTTTGCGAATTGGTGAGCGCATATATATATATATATATATATATATATATATATATATATATATATATATATATATATATATATATATATATATATATATATATATATATATATACAAAGATACTTGCTAACATGCTTAGGGCTGTAACATTAGACAGGAGACTGCCCGTCTCCTAGCTGTGAGTGCACATCACTCTGGGGACCTCCTCCAAACAATTCCCATTTCTGCCATGGGAACACGCCTCGACCCTAAGACCCTCCGTATTGCAGTGGCTCTGCGCCATGCTGCCCCAATTCACACGGAATATACGTGTATTTGCGGATATGCACAAACCGACCAATATGATCTACATGGTCTTAACTGTTCCAAAACCAAGGGCTGGCATGCAAGACACAATGAAGTTAACGACATCATACAGAGAACCCTTGCTACAGCTGGATGCCCAGCCGAGAAAGAGCCCCGATCACTATCAGCCAACAATACCCACAACCCAGCAAACCACCCCGACAGGATTTTATATAATATATATATATATATGCAAACAGATCACAGTAAACAGGTGATATCAAAATATGCAAGACAACCACTATGAAAAAATACATGAATTTCAAGCGCTTTCGTGACTACTCACTGTTACAAAATGACACGATATCTATTAATAATAGATATCTCCAGTGAACACTAGAAAGGAAAGCCCTTCTAGCATCCAGCCTGTTACTGGGCTTTTGCAACAAAGTCAGTATCCTGGTTCAGTTATCCGACATAGTATATAGCTTAAGAGGATTGTAACTGATAGGGTACTAACCAAACAGATATATTTAAAAGGTTTATTATCAAAGTGAGAAAATCTAGGGTAACGTAGTAAATCAAATATAAAGATATTAATTAAGATACCAATTAGGTTAATTAGGAGGGTAGCTCCTACACTGCTCTCATATACAATAAGTCTGTGCTGAGGGCACATATATATAAAGGACTCAGAAGTACCATCAGGTACAATGTCAGTAATTACAATAATATATACAAATAAGAATAAATGTGTGTATGAGTGTGCTCCCGGTAACTCTAAGACTCGACTCAACCAGTGTACGACAGAACAACTTCTCATAAGCTAGCTGTACTAAACTGACAATCAGAACAGCTGGATTGTCCAGTAAAATGGCCAATTCGCAGAACAGCACTATAACAGGCAACATCAGCACAGCGTCAGGAACAAGGAGATAGAAAATCGACCCTAACTGGGGACCATCAGTAGATCCTCCAAAACAGTCCCAAAACTCCCTTTCTACTGAAACTAGGTTCAGCATAAACAATCCCAAACTGTGGCGGTGCACAGATGCCTTATCGAATTAGGTCCAGAGCTAGAGCTTGAGACCTGAGTTGTATCAGAGTGTCAAGGTGACACACAACCCAGAACAAAGTCGAAAAATCACTGTCTAGTCTATTCTCTGTGAACAGAGTTACACAGAGTTCTGAGAAGTATGATTCGCCTCACCCACGAGTGCATACTCTACCCAACAGAGTCTAATGTCGAGACAACAAGTAGAAATAGAGTGAGGTGTTGACTCGACGAGGTCAACAGGCCAGAGAGAGAGAGAGGGAAGAGGAACAACCACCCAGCTCAGGTGTGTTCAGAGACTGACTCCTCCCAGCAACTAGACGCCGGCAGCATAACAGTAGTTTGCCAACCCAAGGCAGTTACAACACTCTCAAGCACAACAATATTACATCCTACCTAATAAATATAGCTAAGTCAAATAATATTCTAATAACAGTATAAAGCAAGATATTAACGATTTAGCTATTATCGAGAATATCAGCAATATAAAATTATAGAAAATGGAAATATACATTATATACATTGAGGCCCAGTTCAGGGGGCGCAATACTCACATTATCAAGGAACTATGATAATGTGAGTAGTCTGAAACGCTTGGAATTCCTCTATTTTTCATAGTGGTTGTCTTGCTATATTTTAAAAAATATATATATATATATATATATATATATATATATATATATATATATATATATATATATATATATATATATATATATATATATATATATATATATATATATATATATATATATATATATATATATAGACTCGACCCTACGAACCTTGTGACAGGAACGCAGTTCCTGTCGGCCAGAGATCAGTGTTTGTGAATATTTCGCCTGCTCTTGCGAATTCCTAGCAATATATATATATGTATGTATGTATGTTATGGTGTGCAGATATGTCATTCTCTTCTGTGTGTCTCAGCCTCACAAGCGATACTACACTCAATGCACCTCGCAAAAACAAGCGAAAGTATAATCAAAGAAATATTGCAGCCATCATGAGTTAAACCCACGAGTGTGGCTTAAATTCCTGACACCTTAAACTACTCAGTTACAGATGTCCATAACGTTAGGTAGCCTACTTGACTGTAGGCTATGTTACTTCCTAATGCCGGACACACCAGTGAGCCTTTAGCCTAGCTAATTACTGTTACCTATTTATTACTTCCCGTTATGTTTATATTGATAGCTTTTTGCTAATATAATTGCCAATCCTAGCAGTCGTGCTAGTTACCTGGAGTATACCTTCAGAGGGTTCAAGGGGTCAACGCCCCCGCGGCTCGGTCTGTGACCAGGCCTCATGGTGGATCAGGGCCTGATCAACCAGGCGGTTACTGTTGGCCGCACGCAACCCGACGTACGAACCACAGCCCGGCTGGTCAGGTATTGACTTCAGATGACTGTCCAGCGCCTTCTTAAAGACAGCCAGGGTCTATTGGTAATCCCTCTTATGTGTGCTGGGAGGCAGTTGAGCAGTCTTGGGTCCCTCACACTTATTGTGTTGTCTCTTATCGTGCTAATGGCACCCCTGCTTTTCATTGGGGGGATGTTGCATCGTCTGGCGAGTCTTTTGCTTTCATAGGGAGTGATTTTCGTGTGCAAGTTTGGTACTAATCCCTCTAGGATTTTCCAAGTTAATATAATCACGTATCTCTCCCGCCTGCGTTCCAGGGAGTACAGGTTTAGGAACTTCAAGCGTTCCCAATAATTGAGGTGTTTTATCGCAGTTATGCGTGCCGTGAAGGTTCTCTGTACATTTTCTAGGTCAGCAATTTCACCTGCCTTGAAAGGTGGTGTTAGTGTGCAGCAATATTTCAGCCTAGATAGAAGAAGCGACCTGAAGTGTGTCATCATGGGCTTGGCATCCCTAGTTTTGAAGGTTCTCATTATCCATCCTGTCATTTTTCTAGCAGATGCTATTGATACAATGTTGTGGTCTTTGAAGGTGAGATCCTCTAACATGATCACTCCCAGGTCTTTGACATTATTTTATCGCTCTATTGTGTGGTTGGAATTTGTTTTATACTCCGATATAGTTTCAATTTCTTTACGTTTTCCATATCGGAGTAATTTAAATTTCTCATCATTGAACTTCATATTGTTTTCTGCAGCCCATTTAAAGATTTTGTTGATGTCTGCTTGGAGTCTTGCAGTGTCTTCAATAGTGGACACTGTCATGCAAATTCGGGTGTCATCTGCTGAGGAAGACACAGCACTGTGGCTTACATCTCTGTCTATGTCAGATATGAGGATGAGGAACAAGATGGGAGCAAGTACTGTGCCTTGTGGAACAGAGCTTTTCACCGTAGCCGCCTCAGACTTTACTTTGTTTACTACTATTATTTGTGTTCTACTTGTTAGGAAATTATAAATCCATCTACCAACTTTTCCTGTTATTCCTTTATCACGCATTATGTGCTAGCGCACATAATGCGGAAGGATGAAAAATGTGGTTAATTATTGCAAATACAAATCAGTACCTACTGAACAGGTGGACAACTGGGGTCGCAGTTATATTTTGAATACGGACTGTATTAAAAAATAACACCATAGGATTTCTGAGATTATACCTTCGTGAGGATATTTGTATAATACCAACATACAATAACTACTGTACTACCAACAACAAAAATGTTATAGATACAGGTGATCTTAAACCTAACGCTGTCACAAACAGTGAGCTCAGTCTAGCAGACCTCTGATACACTAAGGCAGACCTGCTTTGTTAGGGGACTTTGAACTGTGGCATCAGCGAGAGTAACTGAACACTTACATAGTAACTTAACATCTAGCCAATGGGCATCATGAACCTATGGCGCCGTTGCTCAGATTAACCAGTTTTCACACTTGTAAATTATCCATATACTAGTTCTTGACCCATCAACCATATCTCCTAAAGTTTGCAGTTACATATCTCCGTAAGAGGACCTTTAATAGGTTCTCTGAAAGTTTTTTCTATTTTTTTTCTTTAAGTTTTCGATTTAGTTTCGCTCATAACTTGAGAACGCCTCACGCAGTCGTCTTCAAATATTCACCGCTGGTGTACGGTAACGAGAAGCTAATTTTGGGAACAATAGATATGTTCAAGTTTCTTATGATCAAAGTTATTGAACCTATTTCCAGCATCCTGGAATGGCTCAGATAACTTTCAAAACCCTCGGAGGCGTTGCTTCGGAATCTCATAAAAAAGGCGCTAGAAAAGATGATTGATGATGGAGAGGGAAATTCACTGTGTACATGAAAAGTTGACGATTTTAAGTGTAAAACAATGAAAGCTTTATTACCACTAAATCAGTTTTGGAAATTTTATTCGACGTGTGTTGGAGGTGAGTGTTGAATTTCAAGTTGCAGTCAAAATGTGTACCTAAGAATTTTCCATCGTCTTATCTTACTATGTCAGAATTATTAATTTTACGACAAAGTGTGTATTTTTAGCTTTATTTCCGAGCAACATGAAGAAGTTCTTATCAATGCTAAGAGTAAGTTTGTTGGTGGTCATCCAGATAGAAATCTTTATGAGGTCCTCGTTCATTTTATTGTTGCGGACAACAGTATTTGGATTAGCTGTGACGAATGTTGTGTCCTCTGCGAATACGTCTGGTTTCAGTTCCTGGGAGACATTTGCTAGGTCATATGTATAGATAAAACATGTTAGTTGGCCAAGGATGTTACCCTGCGGCACCCTTAAGTTGATAGTTTGGGTAGATAATACAGTGTCATTAATAGTCACATGTTGACGTATGTCTGTATGGTAGGACTTTACCAGATTAAGATTACGTAATGTTCTGTTTTCAGCAGCAAGATATTGTGGTCAATGGTACTGAAAAAGGTTTTTTTATATCAATGAAGGTGCCCATTGGATGTTCATTATTTTCTAGAGATGAATAGACAGAGTCTAGCTGTCCTGAAGCCAAGGTGGCAAGGGCTAAGAATATTTTGTTTAGTGATAAATGAATATGTTCGATTTATCTTTTCAAAGATTGTCGATAACAAATGCATGAGGTGGGTCTCCAGTGTTGTGGACTGCGGCAACTCTCACAAGCTTAATTATATTAGGGAAACTTTGAGTCGCAAGAGATTTATTAAACAAAGTTGCAGTGATAAATGATAGCATATTAGCAGCTCATTTATATATAAATGGTGGAATACTTGCTTTATTTCCTGCCTTTTTTTAATGCTATTATTATTGAAGTTACATCAGTATTAGTTGCTTGAGACAGGTAGAAGGAGCCTCGGTGTCACTGAGGTAATCACTAACATGAGAAGCGGAGTTGGGATTTAGTCTCTCTGGTTGAGAAGAAATCGTTAAGTTTATTTACTGTCTCAACAGAGTAGATGGAACAATACATAAGCAAATTACAAAAAAGCAAGGAACAGTTTGGAAAGTAACTGCAAAATTTATAGATATGCAAACAATAATGAGCAATAATGAATAAATTAGTAAAAAAATAATTCATATAGAAGTACTAAACGTATGACCAAAACAAACAAAATGTTTGAAGAAAATATATTAAACACTAACCATTCAACGATCTACTACCGCAACACACCACTATATTCATCAATACATACATAAACTTATATAGTAGATGGCTAAGGTAAGCCAACGTGTTACGAAAAAGCATTAAATACCAAGACAAACCAAAGATAAAACCTCATAACAGGTGTCTACGATATAATCGGTCTGAATATGGTGATAGGCATGGGGTTGTAAACACGCTTGCTGGGGTTGTAAACACGCTTGCTGGGGTTGTAAACACGCTTGCTGGGGTTGTAAACACGCCTGCTGGGATTGTAAACACGCCTGCTGGGGTTGTAAACACGCCCGCTGGGCTTGTAAACTCGCCTGGTGGGGTTGTAAACTCGCCTGCTGGGGTTGTAAACACGCCTGCTGGGGTTGTAAACTCGCCTGCTGGGGTTGTAAACACGCCTGCTGGGGTTGTTAACTCGCCTGCTGGGGTCGTAAACTCGCCTGCTGGGGTTGTAAACTCGCCTGGTGGGGTTGTAAACTCACCTACTGGGGTTGTAAACACGCCTGCTGGGGTTGTAAACACGCCTGCTGGGGTTGTAAACTCGCCTGCTGGGTTGTAAACTCGCCTGCTGGAGTTGTAAACATGCCTGCTGGGGTTGTAAACTCGCCTGTTGGGGTTGTAAACTCGCCTGTTGGGGTTGTAAACTCGCCTGCTGGGGTTGTAAACTCACCGGCTGGGGTTGTAAACTCGTCTGCTATGGTTGTAAACACGCCTGCTGGGGTTGTAAACACGCCTGCTGGGGTTGTAAACTCGCCTCTTGGGGTTGTAAACTCGACTGCTGGGGTTGTAAACTCACCGGCTGGGATTGTAAACTCAACTGCTGGGGTTGTAAACACGCTTGCTGGGGTTGTAAACTCGCCTGCTGGGGTTGTAAACTCGCCTGCTGGGGTTGTAAACTCACCTGCTGGGGTTGTAAACACGCCTGCTGGGTTGTAAACACGCCTGCTTGGGTTGTAAACTCAACTGCTAGGGTTGTAAACATGCCTGCTGGGGTTGTAAACACGCCTGCTGGGGTTGTAAACTCACCTGCTGGGGTTGTAAACACACCTGCTGGGGTTGTAAACAGTCTGATGTGGTTGAAACACGTCTGCTAGGGTTACAGACCGTTTACTGGGGTTATAGACCGTTTGCTGGGGTTGTAAACACGTCTGCTGGCAAACACACTACCCTCTCGTGAACCTAGCCCTACACTCACTCCAAACACTGCTAACTAGGTGAGGCACACTTCGGTACTCCTCTTATCCTTAACTGTAAACTATGCTTTACCACAAACCAGGAATAACTCCTGAAACAACCGCTACAACTACATATCTCTACCCGTTATGGCGGCCAAATTTCATCTCCGAGTAGTGTGAGTGGCATCTGAAACTAGCGGAACTGCTGAACATGTAGCACACACACACACAGCTCCTGGCGGGGCCAGGAGCTGAGTATCGACCCCTGCAACCACAAATAGGTGAGTACACACCATGAGCTATGAATCGACCCCTGCAACCACAAATAGGTGAGTACACACCATGAGCTATGAATCGACCCCTGCAACCACAAATAGGTGAGTACACACACGCACACTAGTGCAAAAGTTGGAGGACCAGACAGGTATAACAGGGAAGGCACTGCAATGGATCAGAGAATACCTGACAGGGAGGCAACAACGAGTCATGGTACGTAACGAGGTGTCGGAGTGGGCGCCTGTGACGAGCGGGGTTATACAGGGGTCGGTCCTAGGAACGGTGCGGTTTTTGGTGTATATGAACGACATGACGGAAGGAATTGACTCAGAAGTGTCCCTGTTTGCAGACGAGGTGAAGTTAATGAGGAAAATTCAACAGGAGAAGGACCAGGCAGAACTACAAAGGGATCTGGACAAATTGCAGGCCTGGTCCAGAAACTGCCTCCTGGAGTTCAACCCCACCAAGTGCAAAGTCATGAAGATTGGGGAAGGGTAAAGAAGACCAGAGACTACAAACCTCACTCAAGGAAAAGGATCTTGGAGTGAGTATAATACCGAGCACACCTTCTGAGGCGCAAATTAACCAAATAACTGCTGCAGCATATGGGCGCCTAGCAAACCTAAGACTAACATTCCGATATCTCAATAAGGAATCGTTCATGACCCTGTACACTATGTACGTCAGGCCCATATTGGAGCATGCAGCACCAGTTTGGAACCCACACCTAGCCAACCACCTAAGGAAATTAGAGAAAGTGCAAAGGTTTGCAACGAGACTAGTCCAGGAGCTAAGAGGTATGTCCTACGAGGAGAGGTTAAGGGAAATCGACCTGACGACAGTGGAAGACAGGAGAGATATATAAAATACTGAGAGGAATCTACAAGGTGGACAGAGACAGGATGTTCCAGAGATAGGACACAACAACAAGGGGTCACAATTGGAAGTTGAAGACTCAGATGAGTCACAGGGATGTTAAGAAGTATTTCTTCAGTCATAGAGTTGTCAGAAAGTAGAACAGTCTGGAAAGTGATGTAGTGGAGGCAGGAACCATACATAGCTTTAAGAAGAAGAAGAATGATGAAGCTCATGGAAAAGGGAGAGTGACCTAAGTAGCGACAGTGAAGAAGCGGGACCAGGAGCTGTGACTCGTCCCCTGCAATAACAACTAGGTGAGTACATACACACTTAGCTATGAATTGTCCCCTGCAACCACAATTAGGTGAGTGTACACACACACACACACACACACACACATCTTAATTGCTCTGGTATATAAAACAAGACAGTAAAGTGAGACAAGCAGTAACATATGTGGTGCTTCTTTCTTGAAGTCCTCTTCGTTATATATGTTTTCCAGGGCCTTTTCTTCTTAACCATTTATTTTATTTTGATATATCGAAAACTTATTTATCAACAAAGACATGTTCAAATGATGAACAGTATATCCCATTTGACGAAGACAAAGACAAAGATAACATTATTTCTGTAGATTAATACAACAGGCAATTGACGGAATTAATGGACATTTATCTACTATACTGAGACCTCCTTGGTATGCAGAGCACTTGACGCAACCTTAAAATTAACCCATAACTACTGAGAAATTGTGCACTCAGGATAATTTACTGGATTTGGTATAACATTTGTAGTTGGGATTAATTAATAAGGCAAAACATATGTTTAGTTATTTTGTATGATGAAACAGACTATGAGAGTGACAACTTCGTTATAAATGCTAATATGATTTGTATCAACTGAGTTATTATTGACACATCAGTCATTAATATAATCTAAACAGGGTGTTAGTCTGACTGAGAAGGTGCTTTTTAGTTATATTTTTCGAAGCAGGTGGCTATGAGGGAATCTTTTGGGTCTTCAGGAAGAGCATTCCAAAAAGATACTTATTTCTTGTATTGTGTTCTGGTGTGGCGCTCCTGGAATAGTCGAAGCGTTGGTTTGGAGTTCCTTCTGGGTGTCCTGTATATATAAAATGCACAGTAGTAAGTGTGAATGTAGAAAAATAAACACATAAGCAGTATAATGTGATCCTTTATTGACAACGTTTCGCCCACACAGTGGGCTTTATCTAGTCACAAAGAGATCTACCTGGGTGAAAGGTACGTGAGTATTTATAGGATGGAGTCAGGTGGAGAATGCTGGGTAGGTTGGACCCGAACCTGCATGTGACAATCTTCCGAGTAGGGTGATACAGTCTAGGGTAGCTAGACTCTATCACCCTACTCGGAAGATTGTCTATACCATTTATTTCCATAAGTGTGAATGTGTTGAATGTTGAGTAAACTGAGACTTTTGAATGGTGGGGATGAGCTTTGTCTGAAATCTTATTGGGTGATTATTTAAGTGATTTTCTGTAGCATATACCAAGCACAAACACTGTAAGTCAGGTAAGAATGCAGTAATGAATAGTACAGATTGAGTAATATTGTTTGAGGAACATTGTGTATAAATGGAAAACAGGAATAAATAAAGGGGATGTAAATAGTGTGCTAAAAATATCTAACCTAGACAAGACTCGCAGCAATGGCTTTAAGTTGGAAAAATTTAGATTCAGGAAGGATATAGGAAAGCACTGGTTTGGTAATAGAGTTGTGGATGAGTGGAACAAACTCCCGAATACAGTTATAGAGGCTAAAACATTGTGTAGTTTTAAAAATGGGTTAGATAAATACATGAGTGGGTGCGGGTGGGTGTGAGTTGGACTTGACTAGCTTGTGCTATTAGGTCAGATGCCGTGCTCCTTTCTTAAGTGAATGTGACTTGACCTGGCTGGGTTGGGACATTGGCTTAAGCCGGTAGGAGACTTGGACATGCCTCGCATGGGCCACAAGGCCTGCTGCAGTGTTCCTTCTTTCTTATGTTCTTATGTAGTGTATTTTGGATAGAATGTCCACATTTTTGGAACATTTTCTTTGATACAGTATGTGTTGTTATAAGGACCTGCCTTGTATGGGCCAGTAGACCTTCTGTAGTGTTCCTCCATTCTTATGTTCCTATGTATTGAATTTCAGGTTGCAGTGAAGATGGATTATCTATATTTTTTCATTGTCTTCTCTTTCAATGTGGGAATTATTTTGTTTTTATTTTAAATTGAGCATTTTTAGATTTATTCACGAAAAACACGTAGAAGGTCTTGTCAGTATTAAAAGAAAGTTGTTGGTTGTCATGTAGGAATAAATCTTCACCAGCTCATCGGTGACTGTGTTATTTAGGATACCATGGTCTGTATTACATATGACAAATGTTTTGTCATCTGCCATCACGACTACTTTAAGTTTATGAGAGGCATTTGGTAAGTCTTTGAGGTAGATGAGGTATAATATGGGATATGCTTCCCTGAGGCACTCTTGTATTAATAGCTTCAATTAATGAAGAAGCATCATTGACTGACATGTTGACGTCTCTCAGTGAGGAAGTTCATGCAACTGAGAGCTCAACCTCTGACTTCATGATGCTCTGGTGTCACCAGCAAGATGTTATACTTTACTGTGTAAATTGATTTTCTTATATCAATAAAGAGACCTAGTGGGTATTCATTATTTTCTAAACCTAAATATACTGTCTGGGATCTTTAGGATAGCATCATTAGTAATTTTTCCTGGACTGAATTCAAACTGACAAGGGTTAAGAATATTCAGTTTAGTAATAAATGTATATATTTGTCTATATATAATCTTTTCAAGGAATTTTGACAACAATAGCAAGCAAGAGATTGGTCTATAATTGCTGACTTATGCTGTGCCTGTACCAGTGTGGGTTAGGATGACACACCAGCTACCTTAAGTACTGTATTTTAGGGAAAGTTTTGCTCTGATAGGGCAGCACATGGGTAGCTTTATTATATATGAATAATGGTAAACTCGCCTTATTACATGCTGTTTTTTAGTGCTTTTATTATTAAATATAACTTTGCAGAATTAGTTGGGGAGAGGCAGAGCCTTGTTATCTGCCACTGAGGTTATCACTAACCTGACCAATACAGTTTTGACTATTGCTTGTGAGTTTAGCCCTTGAGTTGAGAAGTCATTAAATTTATTTCCGGTATCAGCAGTATGAATGGGGGTTCATCAGGTCTTTATAATACAATTTATTTTTCCCTCACAATTTTGCGTGAGCCCAGCAACTGCAAGTGTTTTCCAGGTCTATTTTCAATCGCATATTACAGTTGTTTACATTTCTTCATAAGCTTAGTGTTTTAGTATACATTTCTGCTAGTTTTTCGACAATTAGGAACATTCTATATTGCTTTTAGAAGGTATGTTTCTGTTAATGGCTCTGAGGATGTTGTTGCTGCTTATCCGAGGGCTATTAAGTCTGTTTAGTGTGACCTGTTTGCATTGTAAGTGACAATGTCTGTTATTTAGACATTTAATTTTTTGAAGAAGAACTTGGACACGAGTAAATATCTTGAGCAATACTGAATAATTCTCTCTGCCAGTCATTGAAACTTACATAGACACGATCAAATTATTCATTGAAACCTCATTTTTTACTGTGATATATTTCGTCAAAAGGATGATCCATCTGTTGATATTTTTCCTTCAAATTTTTTTTATCCCAGTCAATATTTAGGCCATGATGCCCCGGACCCTCAGTTTCGTTTATTGTAGACTGATCAGCCAAATATAATGGAAGATCAGAGAAAGAGGTCGTGTGTGACTTTGGTATTTTGGATATAAGTTTATAATTTTCTTGAGAGTTTCTGGCGAGCAAAACATTTGTAAAAGACAGTAAAGATAGGTACAAAGTAGGTTAAGTTACACGTAGAAGGTAAAATATAGTAAAGATAGGTATAAAGTAGGTCAAGTTACACGTAGAAGGTAAAAGACAGCAAAGATAGGTATAAAGTAGGTAAAGTTAGACGTAGAAGGTAAAATACAGTAAAGATAGGTATAAAGTAGGTTAAGTTACACGTAGAAAGTAAATTACAGAAAAAAACATAGTTAAGCATAAGTAGTAGACATTTAATAAAATAGTATTAATGTAAAAGATAGGTTAGAGAAATTATAAATTAGAAATAGGGAGAATGTTAGGGTAGGTTACAGCTTAAAGGATAAAAAATTACTAGAAAAATAGTTTTACACCCCTTCTATGATAACTAATAACAGAAATTTAGTAAAGTACTAAAAGGCAAACAGATTTAAGAATAGTTATGTTAAAATAGGCTAGCACAGAACAAACTAGGCTAGCACAAAACAAACTAGGCTAGCACAGAACAAACTAGGCTAGCACACAACAAACTAGGCTAGCACAAAACAAACTAGGCTAGCACACAACAAACTAGGCTAGCACAAAACAAACTAGGCTAGCACAGAAAAAACTAGACTATCACAGAACAAACTAGACTAGCACAGAACAAACTAGGCTAGCACAAAACAAACTAGGCTAGCACACAACAAACTAGGCTAGCACAAAACAAACTAGGCTAGCACAACAAACTAGACTAGCACAGAACAAACTAGACTAGCACAGAACAAACTAGACTAGCACAGAACAAACTAGGCTAGCACAAAACAAACTAGGCTAGCACAGAACAAACTAGGCTAGCTCAAAACAAACTAGGCTAGCACAGAACAAACTAGACTAGCACAGAACAAACTAGGCTAGCACAGAACAAACTAGGCTAGCACAAAACAAACTAGGCTAGCACAAAAAAACTAGGCTAGCACACAACAAACTAGGATAGCACAGAACAAACTAGACTAGCACAGAACAAACTAGGCTAGCACAGAACAAACTAGGCTAGCACAGAACAAACTAGACTACCACAGAACAAACTAGGCTAGCACAGAACAAACTAGGCTAGCACAGAACAAACTAGGCTAACACTCAACAAACTAGGCTAGCACAGAACAAACTAGGCTAGCACAAAACAAACTAGGCTAGCACAGAACAAACTAGACTAGCACAGAACAAACTAGACTAGCACAGAACAAACTAGACTAGCACAGAACAAACTAGGCTAGCACAGAACAAACTAGGCTAGCACACAACAAACTAGGATAGCACAGAACAAACTAGACTAGCACAGAACAAACTAGGCTAGCACTCAATAAACTAGGCTAGCACAGAACAATCTAGGCTAGCACAGAACAAACTAGACTAGCACAGAACAAACTAGGCTAGCACAGAACAAACTAGACTAATAGAGCTAGTCATATGGTCATATATGACCAGAATAATTTTACACCTTAAATTATCACTAATCTTACAACTGACTGTAATCATACAATATACAGGTATTATTTAGGCTGTAATAGCATCAGTTACACGGCACACACATTTACTAGGCCTTTCCTAGGGTGGTATGATAAACACCGGTTGGAAGCAGTCTCCCCCAATGGCTAGAGCTCAATCATCTACTAGTCGATTTTCTAAATCATTTAAACAATAAATTACAGCTGTTTTTTATATTACATTGCAGCAACTCATTATACAAGATATCGCTAAAGTATATTACAAGACACACTAAAGCACTGGTCCGCATCCCACTTCATTACCTGTGTTCGTATGTCAAATGGTCTGAAGTAGTATAATGATTGGAGTAAACTCAATGGTCTGAAGTAGTATAATGATTGGAGTAAACTCAATGGGCTGAAGTATAATGATTGGAGTAAACTCAATGGTCTGAAGTATAATGATTGGAGTAAACTCAATGGGCTGAAGTATAATGATTGGAGTAAACTCAATGGTCTGAAGTATAATGATTGTAGTAAACTTATTGGGTTGAAGTATAATGATTGGAGTAAACTCAATGGTCTGAAGTATAATGATTGGAGTAAACTTATTGGGTTGAAGTATAATGATTGGAGTAAACTCAATGGTCTGAAGTATAATGATTGTAGTAAACTTATTGGGTTGAAGTATAATGATTGGAGTAAACTCAATGGTCTGAAGTATAATGATTGGAGTAAACTTATTGGGTTGAAGTATAATGATTGGAGTAAACTCAATGGTCTGAAGTATAATGATTGGAGTAAACTTATTGGGTTGAAGTATAATGATTGGAGTAAACTCAATGGTCTGAAGTATAATGATTGGAGTAAACTCAATGGGCTGAAGTATAATGATTGGAGTAAACTTATTGGGTTGAAGTATAATGATTGGAGTAAACTCAATGGGCTGAAGTATAATGATTGGAGTAAACTTATTGGGTTGAAGTATAATGATTGGAGTAAACTCAATGGGCTGAAGTATAATGATTGTAGTAAACTTATTGGGTTGAAGTATAATGATTGGAGTAAACTCGATGGGCTTAAGTATAATGATTGGAGTAAACTCAATGGTCGTGGAAAATCAGTCGCTCAGTAATGACAGCGGTGATGATGATGACAATAATAATGATGATGACGAGGAGACTTAAGGTAACACTGGAGACAATTATTAATATATTTCTTATATTTTATGCACAAAATTCCTACCCTAACATGATCTAATTTTAGAAGTAATTCATTTGAGTTTGAATTTGAATTTGCAATAAAGGGTTAAGGTATAACATCTTAGAATTTCCAATGAAAGATGAATATTAACAACAAACTGGCACAGCTTTAAAGTTGTTTAATAATGTCTTGGAATTATTAGTTTAAATATAATAAATAATTGGAGCGAGGTTTCAAAATAATAAACTTCACACCAAAATCTTCCAGCTGCTGAGATTTTTAGCGAGTATAATACAACACTGAGGAACCTTCCCTCCAGCGCCTTCAGGTGGTAATGACCAACTCTACAGTCTCTGGTGGAGTAGAGTTGGTCATTACCACCAAATCTCTGTAGTTATCTCCAAACTAATTTCGTCTGGGTCGTAACATTATATTTAACAGTGACAATCTAATCACAGAGCGGTTGGGACTTCAACGTCAGGCAGGTTAGTGCTAAAACTAACAATCCAGTGCGTTAACCACTGTTATGGTTAGCTCACTGGCCTGCGAGGGATTTGTCAATAAAAACCTGTATTTCGTGGTCACAGTGGTGGCCCATGCTAGCCTCCCTATGATGTATAAAAATATATCTGTAGGTTGAATCTTATTAGAGTCAGCTGGTCCAGTGGTTAACGCACTGGCCTGTGAGCTTTAGGACTCGCCTGCCATGAGTTCAAACCCCCACCCGTTATGCGATTTGTTTGCAATCGTGTTATTACGATTTCGTGAGTCATAACAGTGACTGGGTTGAGTTCCAGCTACGGGGACTCTTGAAGGAGTTGATTTACAGATCTTGTGACTCTTGAGCGTTAATTTGAGCACTTGGTCACTCTGTAGGTGTTATGTTACACATTGTTGAAGTGACACTCATGGACGGTGTTGATGGTGTTGACGGTGTTGACGGTGTTGATGGTGTTGACGGTGTTGACGGTGTTGACGGTGTTGATGGTGTTGACGGTGTTGATGGTGTTGATGGTGTTGACGGTATTGACGGTGTTGATGGTGTTGACGGTGTTGATTGTGTTAACGGTGTTGACGGTGTTGACGGTGTTGATGGTGTTGATCGGTTGATGGTTGATTCATCGGTAGTTGACGTGTTGACTGGGTATTGATTGATGTTGGTGACGGTGGCGGTGCGGTCTGACAGGGTGTGCGGTATCTCCGGACCCGAGTACTGGTTGAATACGCGGTATATCATTAGCGGTGGCGGTATACTTGACCAGATAGTTGACGGTATCAATGACCGGTAGCGTTACTCCATGACCCAGAGTAGGCTGAGGCTAATACTCCATGCAGGTCGGAGGTGAACTTGATCAGAGTAGGCCGGGTGCGGGTAATAAACTCCATGACCCAGAGTAGGCCGGGGGCGGGTAATACACTCCATGACCCAGAGTAGGCCGGGGGCGGGTAATACACTCCATGACCCAGAGTAGGCCGGGGACGGGTAATACACTCCATGACCCAGAGTAGGCCGGGGCGGGTAATACACTCCATGACCAGAGTAGGCCGGGGCGGGTAATACACTCCATGACCCAGAGTAGGCCGGGGCGGTAATACACTCCATGATCCAGAGTAGGCCGGGGCGGGTAATACACTCCATGATCCAGAGTAGACCGGCGTACACCCATGACCAGAGAGGCCGGGGGTAATACACTCCATGATCCAGAGTAGGCCGGGGGCGGGTAATACACTCCATGATCCAGAGTAGGCCGGGGCGGGTAATACACTCCATGATCCAGAGTAGGCCGGGGGCGGGTAATACACTCCATGACCCAGAGTAGGCCGGGGCGGGTAATACACTCCATGATCCAGAGTAGGCCGGGGCGGGTAATACACTCCATGATCCAGAGTAGGCCGGGGCGGGTAATACACTCCATGATCCAGAGTAGGCCGGGGCGGGTAATACACTCCATGACCCAGAGTAGGCCGGGGCGGGTAATACACTCCATGATCCAGAGTAGGCCGGGCGGGTAATACACTCCATGATCCAGAGTAGACCGGGCGGATACACTCCATGACCCAGAGTAGGCCGGGGCGGGTAATACACTCCATGATCCAGAGTAGGCCGGGGCGGGTAATACACTCCATGATCCAGAGTAGGCCGGGGCGGGTAATACACTCCATGACCCAGAGTAGGCCGGGGGCGGGTAATACACTCCATGATCCAGAGTAGGCCGGGGCGGGTAATACACTCCATGACCCAGAGTAGGCCGGGGGCGGGTAATACACTCCATGACCCAGAGTAGGCCGGGGCGGGTAATACACTCCATGATCCAGAGTAGGCCGGGGCGGGTAATACACTCCATGACCCAGAGTAGGCCGGGGCGGGTATACACCCATGATCAGAGTAGGCCGCGGTAATACACTCCATGACCCAGAGTAGGCCGGGGCGGGTAATACACTCCATGACCCAGCAGCCGCCTAAATAATATTAGTTATAAATGTTTTTTCTATTGCAAAGAGACGGAAAAATCACAAAAAATGTATTATTTTCATATTTCATTGATAAAATATAAAACATTTATTTTTAAGAATTGTTCTGAGCTTAACAATCGTCACAAATAAAAAAAAATATATATGATTTTGGGTAATCATTGAGGTGAACACAGCAGTGACTGCGTTGAACATTGAGGTGAACACAGCAGAGTCTGCGTTGAACATTATGGAGGTGAACACAGCAGTGTCTGCGTTGAACATTATGGAGGTGAACACAGCAGAGTCTGCGTTGAACATTATGGAGGTGAACACAGCAGTGTCTGCGTTGAACATTATGGAGGTGAACACAGCAGGTCTGCGTTGAACATTATGGAGGTGAACACAGCAGTGTCTGCGTTGAACATTATGGAGGTGAACACAGCAGTGTCTGCGTTGAACATTATGGAGGTGAACACAGCAGTGTCTGCGTTGAACATTATGGAGGTGAACACAGCAGTGTCTGCGTTGAACATTATGGAGGTGAACACAGCAGAGTCTGCGTTGAACATTATGGAGGTGAACACAGCAGTGTCTGCGTTGAACATTATGGAGGTGAACACAGCAGTGTCTGCGTTGAACATTATGGAGGTGAACACAGCAGTGTCTGCGTTGATCATTATGGAGGTGAACACAGCAGTGTCTGCGTTGAACATTATGGAGGTGAACACAGCAGTGTCTGCGTTGAACATTATGGAGGTGAACACAGCAGTGTCTGCGTTGAACATTATGGAGGTGAACACAGCAGTGTCTGCGTTGAACATTATGGAGGTGAACACAGCAGTGTCTGCGTTGATCATTATGGAGGTGAACACAGCAGTGTCTGCGTTGAACATTATGGAGGTGAACACAGCAGTGTCTGCGTTGATCATTATGGAGTGAACACAGCAGTGTCTGCGTTGAACATTATGGAGGTGAACACAGCAGTGTCTGCGTTGAACATTATGGAGTGAACACAGCAGTGTCTGCGTTGATCATTATGGAGGTGAACACAGCAGTGTCTGCGTTGAACATTATGGAGGTGAACACAGCAGTGTCTGCGTTGACATTATGGAGGTGAACACAGCAGTGTCTGCGTTGATCATTATGGAGGTGAACACAGCAGTGTCTGCGTTGAACATTATGGAGGTGAACACAGCAGTGTCTGCGTTGATCATTATGGAGGTGAACACAGCAGTGTCTGCGTTGAACATTATAGAGGTGAACACATCTCTGTCCAACCTAGTAAAAAAACAAAGTAATTAAACTGTTTTTTCTTCTTATGATCAAATGACGGTCTCCCTCAGTTCACTCTCACTTGCTACGTTCACTTCCACTTGCTACGTTCACTTCCACTTGCTACGTTCACTTCCACTTGCTACGGTCACTTCCACTTGCTACGGTCACTTCCACTTGCTACGCTCACTCTCACTTGCTACGCTCACTTCCACTTGCTACGCTCACTTCCACTTGCTACGCTAACTTCCACTTGCTACGCTCATTCCACTTCAGCTCACTTCACTTGCTACGCTCACTTCCACTTGCTACGCTCACTTCCACTTGCTACGCTCACTTCCACTTGCTACGCTCACTTCCACTTGCTACGCTCACTTCCACTTGCTACGCTCACTTCCACTTGCTACGCTCACTTCCACTTGCTACGCTCACTTCTCACTTGCATGCTACGCTCACTTCCATTAGCCTACTGCTACGCTCACTTCCACTTGCTACGCTCACTTCCACTTGCTCGCTCACTTCCACTTGCTACGCTCACTTCCACTGCTACGCCTTACGCAGTCCTCCGCTACTTCATTCCACTTGCTACGTTCACTTCCACTTGCTACGCTCACTTCCACTTGCTACGCTCACTTCCACTTGCTACGTTCACTTCCACTTGCTACGTTCACTTCCACTTGCTACGTTCACTTCCACTTGCTACGCTCACTTCCACTTGCTACGTTCACTTCCACTTGCTACGTTCACTTCCACTTGCTTTCACGCCTCACTTCCACTTGCTACGTCACTTCCACTTGCTACGTTCCTCACTTGCTACTCACTACTTGCTACGTCCTCACCTTCCACTTGCTACGTTCACTTCCACTTGCTACGTCACTTCCACTTGCTACGTCACTTCCACTTGCTACGCTCACTTTCACTTGCTACGCTCACTTCCACTTGCTACGCTCACTTCCACTTGCTACGTCCTTCACTTAGCCACTTCCTTACGCTCACTTCCACTTGCTATCGCTCACTTCCACTTGCTACGCTCACTTCCACTTGCTAGTCACTTCACTTGCTAGTCACTTCCACTTGACGTTCACTTCCACTTGCTACGCTCACTTCCACTTGCTAGTCACTTCCACTTGCTACGCTCACTTCCACTTGCTAGCTCACTTCCACTTGTTAGTTCACTTCCACTTGCTACGTCACTTCCACTTGCTAGTTCACTTCCACTTGCTAGCTTCACTTCTGCCTACTCTGCTACGCTCACTTCCACTTGCTACCTCACTTCACTTGCTAGCTCACTTCCACTTGCTACGCTCACTTCCACTTGCTAGCTCACTTCCACTTGTAGTCTTCACTTCCACTCATTACTTACGCTCACTTCCACTTGCTAGTCTCACTTCCACTTGCTACGTCACTTCCACTTCGCTACGTCACTTCCACTTGCTCATTCACTTCCACTTGCTAGTCACTTCCACTTGCTACGCTCACTTCCACTTGCTAGTTCACTTCCACTTGCTACGCTCACTTCCACTCCTGCTCCACTTCACTTGTAGTCACTTCCACTTGCTATGTTCACTTCCACTTGCTACGCTCACTTCCACTTGCTACGCTCACTTCCACTTGCTACGCTTCACTTCCACTTGCTACGTTCACTTCCACTTGTACGCTTCACTTCCACTTGCTACGCTCACTTCCACTTGCTAGCTTCACATTCACCTTCGCTACTGCTCACTTCCACTTGCTACGTTCACTTCCACTTGCTACGTTCACTTCCACTTGCTAAGTTCACTTCCACTTGCTACGCTCACTTCCACTTGCTACGTTCACTTCCACTTGCTACGTTCACTTCCACTTGCTACGCACTTCCATGCTCTCTCCACTTGCTACGTTCACTTCCACTTGCTACGTTCACTTCACTCCTCACTTCACTTTACGTTCACTTCCACTTGCTACGTTCACTTCCACTTGCTACGTCACTTCCACTTGCTACGTTCACTTCCACTTGCTCGCTCACTTCCTTCACTGCTCTACTTCCACTTGCTACGTCTCACTTCCACTTGCTACGCCTTCACTTCTCTACTTCGCTACGCTCACTTCCACTTGCTACGTTCACTTCCACTTGCTACGCTCACTTCCACTTGCTACGTTCACTTCCACTTGCTACGTCACTTCCACTTTGCTCACTTCCACACTTGCTACGTTCACTTCCACTTGCTACGTTCACTTCCACTTGCTACGTTCACTTCCACTTGCTACGCTCACTTCCACTTGCTACGTTCACTTCCACTTGCTACGTTCACTTCCACTTGCTACGTTCACTTCCACTTGCTACGTTCACTTCCACTTGCTACGCTCACTTCCACTTGCTACGCTCACTTCCACTTGCTACGCTCACTTCCACTTGCTACGCTCACTTCAACTTGCTACGCTCACTTCCACTTGCTACGCTCACTTCCACTTGCTACGCTCACTTCCACTTGCTACGTTCACTTCCACTTGCTACGCTCACTTCCACTTGCTACGCTCACTTCCACTTGCTACGCTCTCACTGCTAGCTTCCACTTGCTACGTACTTCACTACGTTCATTCCACTTGCTACGTTCACTTCCACTTGCTACGCTCACTTCCACTTGCTACGTTCACTTCCACTTGCTACGCTCACTTCCACTTGCTATGCTCACTTCCACTTGCTACGCTCACTTCCACTTGCTATGTCCTTCCACTTCTGCTCACTTCCATTGCTAGCTCACTTCCACTTGCTACGCTCACTTCCACTTGCTACGCTTCACTTCCACTTGCTACGTTCACTTCCACTTGCTACGTTCACTTCCACTTGCTACGTTCACTTCCACTTGCTACGCTCACTTCCACTTGCTACGCTCACTTCCACTTGCTACGCTCACTTCCACTTGCTACGTTCACTTCCACTTGCTACGCTCACTTCCACTTGCTACGCTCACTTCCACTTGCTACGCTCACTTCCACTTGCTACGTTCACTTCCACTTGCTAGTTCACTTCCACTTGCTACGCTCACTTCCACTTGCTATGCTTCACTTCCACTTGCTATGCTTCACTTCCACTTCTGTTACACTTGTATCACTTCCACTTGCTACGCTCATTCACTTCTCATCCCTTTCTAGCATCACTTCACTTCCACTTGCTCGCTCATTCCACTTGCTACGCTCACTTCCACTTGCTACGCTTCACTTCCACTTGCATAGCTCACTTCCACTTGCTACGCTCACTTCCACTTGCTACGCTCACTTCCACTTGCTACGCTCACTTCCACTTGCTACGTTCACTTCCACTTGCTACGTTCACTTCCACTTGCTACGCTCACTTCCACTTGCTACGTTCACTTCCACTTGCTACGTTCACTTCCACTTGCTAGTCACTTCCACTTTGCATGTCACTTCCACTTGCTACGTTCACTTCCACTTGCATGTCACTTCCACTTGCTACGCTCACTTCCACTTGCTACGTTCACTTCCACTTGCTACGTTCACTTCCACTTGCTACGTTCACTTCCACTTGCTAGTCTCACTTCCACTTGCTACGCTCACTTCACTTGCTACGTCTTATTCTGTCTCACTTGCTAGTTCATTCTCACTTGCTACATCACTTCACTACTACTGCTACTTCCACTTAGCTACATCTACATTACTTACATCTACTTCACTTGCTTAATTCATTACATTGCTACCAATGACTACTACTCATGCTAGCTAAACTTCACTAACATTAAGCTACAATACTAACATTAAGCTACATACTAACATTAAGCTAAATTAACATTAAGCTACAATACTAACTTTAAGCTACAATACTAACATTAAGCTCAATACTTAACATTAAGCTTACAATTAACATTAAGCTACATTACTAACATTGCTACATTAACTTAAGCTCAATACTAACATTAAGCTACAATCATTAACTATCATTAAGCTCATACTAACTTGCTACAATACTACTTAAGCTACATCTAACATTACTACTAATCTAACATTAAGCTACATATCTAACATTAGCTACAATATAACATTAAGCTACATACTAACATTAAGCTACAATACTAACATTAGCTATTCAATACTACATAAGCTACAATACTAACATTAAGCTACAATATAACATTAAGCTACAATCTAACATTAAGCTCATCAATTAACATAGTACTATTACTACTAATACTAAATTAAGCTACATATAACATTAGCTACAATACTACATTAAGCTTATACTTACTTCATACTAACATAGCTACAATACTAACATTAAGCTACATACTAACATTAAGCTACAATACACACACTTACTTGCTACATACTAACATTAAGCTCAATTAACATAGCTCAATACTAACATTAAGCTACATACTAACATTGTCTATGCTAATACTTAACATTAAGTCTACTCCATTTACGTACAATACTAACACTTAAGCTACATACTTACACTTGCTACATCACTTACACATTAAGTACATTCTAACTTGCTACGTCTAACTTAAGTTGCTAATTACTTCAACTATTAAGCTACAATACTACATTAAGCTCATCTAACATTAAGCTAATCTTCACTTCAACTTCTAATTGCTTACAATACTAACATTAAGCTACTATACTTAACATTGCTACAATACTTAACATTAAGCTACAATATAACATTAAGCTACATATACATTAGCTCATCAATCATGCTACAATCACTTGTACATTGCTACTCTACATTAAGCTACATCTAACATTCTAACTACATTAAGCTACATACTATGCATAAGCTCATCTAACATTAAGCTACAATACTAACATTAAGCTACAATACTAACATTAAGCTACAATACTAACATTAAGCTACAATACTAACATTAAGCTACAGTACTAACATTAAGCTACAATACTAACATTAAGCTACAATACTAACATTAAGCTACAATACTAACGTTAAGCTACAATACTAACATTAAGCTACGGTACTAACATTAAGCTACAATACTAACATTAAGCTACAGTACTAACATTAAGCTACAATACTAACATTAATCTACAATACTAACATTAAGCTACGGTACTAACATTAAGCTACAATACTAACATTAAGCTACAATGCTAACTTCATCGTTGAATATTAACATCAAGTTATATATAGATACAACACATTATTTCTCTACTACTCCTTCATTAAGCTGTGTTAAGGTAAACATTCTTACCTCCAGCCAAACGCACCCTCACCCTAACACTGACACCATAACCTCTCTCCCTTAAAATATATTCTTGTATCTGTGACCCCGTGTCCACTCTCTACATCTTCCCTACACTAGTCATCCGTCTCTATGGTAAACAAATACAGGGTGTCCCAAAATTCTCCATTCATAGGGTAATTTAGTGATTTTAGCAAAATATAACTTTATTGTCAGAATATTCTCTATGTGATTGCCATGTCAACACAGGCGGATGCGCCTCTCCCACTCACAGTAGACACCTGTTAAAACATAAGGACCACACCCACTCAAATAACCGTCCTGCCTAAATTTATATCTACCCAAATATCTCACTTCATTGGCATTATTTGATAATTTGTATTGCCAAACCAGTATTTCCTTATATTCCTTCTAAATATAAAATTACCCAACTTGAATTCATTACTACAAATCCTGTCTTGGTTAGATGTTTTCTGCTGATTATTTATTTCCATTTATTTATTCCTGTCTTCTGTTTGTATCATTCTATCATATCCTTCTTATTCTAACGAAATATGGTCTACAACACTTCCAGTCTCTTTTAATTTGTAATAAGTTTGGTAAGTGTCGTGTGTGATGTGCTTGTCATGTTTGGTAAGTGTCGTGTGTGATGTGCTTGTCATGTTTGGTAAGTGTCGTGTGTGATGTGCTTGTCATGTTTGGTAAGTGTCGTGTGTGATGTGCTTGTCATGTTTGGTAAGTGTCGTGTGTGATGTGCTTGTCATGTTTGGTAAGTGTCGTGTGTGATGTGCTTGTCATGTTTCCTGATAAAGTTCACTACAATCTGGCGACAACTTCCCGCTCCAGCATTAAGAATGACTTCTATAAGTTCTTCTTTTGACAAATGCATTCTTAAAGGGTATCTGAAAAAAATTACTTATGTATGGAGAATTTTATGACACCCTGTACAATCACTGTTTTGTATGGTATCAAAGTGGACTTCAAGACATACACGTCTATCGATGTTGACTTGTTATGGTTCGCATTGCGTATATTTTTTTCCTAGCTATTCAACAGTGGTGGGGACAACTAACCGAAAAGTTAACTTCGCTATCTGCTAATCTGCTAACTAAAAAATTGGCTCCACTAATGCTAAACCGCTAAATGGCCGAAAAAGTTAGCGGAAGCTAACGCTAACCGCTAACTTTTTCACATGAATTCAGATTTGGTTTAGTTTTCTGGTCTTTTACTCTTACTTTTAAAACTTTTAGAACAGACCTGGAGAACTTCCTAATAAGATATAAGGTTTTAATGAGACAAGAACCAAGTAAAACAACTTAAGAAACTTTTTCGGTATTTACTTTTTAAGAAGTACTGAAATTGCTCACTACTTTTACTTTTACTTAAGTACTGAAGTCTGTTATTACTTTTACTTCGCTACAATCTGATAACAATACGTTACTCGTTATATCATCAATAATTTTTGAAAAGTAAACACCGAGAAAAGTTAGTCAAGTAGAGTAGTGAGGTAGTTTAACTTAGTTACTTTACAACACTGGGAAAGTTACTCTACTTATAAACTATCATAACTTGCAATAACCACCAAAATTAAGAAAATATACAAAAATGCTATAATAGTAGTTTAATAAGCGCTTATAACTCATAAATACCTTATAAGATAATCCACCAGTTGTTTATGGTTGACCAAAATCCTGGTGGCCAGTGTGCGGCGGGACATTGACGTCTTGCTGGGGTTCAGCGTCTTGATCAGCCTGACAAAAGTGGGGGATTCCACTACATGCAGTGGTAACATGTTGCAGACGAATAGCTCCACAATCTTTGTGTCCACCACAGACTGACGGACGCTAGTGCCAGCAGCAACAAACGCTTCGCTAATGGTGGTCTGGCGTGCTCTCTTTGCAGGCAGCTGTGACGACTGTCTGCTGCCCCTGTTAGTGGTGCTGCCACAAAAAGATTGCCGTGTTTTCCACGGGAAGATCCGGCCTTGATTCTCTCCTCAAACTTGATGGTATATGCTGGGTGTTTCCTCATAATATGCGACTTCAAGTTGTAGAGGCTCGCCGCCTATCCCTTGATGATGGTCTCCTTGGGCTGGCACATGACGCACAGGAAGTACAAAATATTGGCGTTCTTCGTATCCCTCGACTTGAAGACAAAATAGTCATCCAGGTGTGGCCACGGGTTCTGGGACTCCTGGCCCTCAGCCTGAGTGGCCTCTGCTTCAACCACAGCCGCTGCAGACTCCTCAACAACACCTCAGGCGGAACAGAAACGTCTCCCCTGTTCATAACGATAAGTGACAACGCACCCTGGTGATCGCTGACACTGTAAGACTATAACAAAGCTGCTCAGATGCTGCTGCTGCTGCGTTGACAAGTCACGTTTACACGTAGTCA
Organism: Cherax destructor; assembly: GCA_009830355.1. NCBI lineage: Eukaryota > Metazoa > Arthropoda > Malacostraca > Decapoda > Parastacidae > Cherax > Cherax destructor. The sequence continues at coordinate 42,984 of WNWK01003018.1, forward strand.
GCCAATAGCATGCCTGACTGACTCACTGTTGGAGAAACGCCCACAACAGACAGGAACAAATACGTGCGCCGTTGAAAAGGCATTGCTTTCCGACTACCAACAACGTATGAATTTTTTAGCGGACTCAAAGTTAGCATAACTTTATTTAGCGGAAGCTAATTGGTCCGCTAACGATTTCCGAAGTTAGCGGAAATGCTAATCCGCTAAACAAAAAGTTAGTTCCGCTATTAGCGGTTAGCGGAACTGTGCCCACCACTGGTGAATGGTTCAGAGAACACTTCTCCTTTGTATGGACAGATGAAGCCACTGTGTGGCGAAACGTTTCCTTATTAAAGTTACCGAAGTGTTGCACATTTGTCTAATTTATCAACTTGTCGGTTCTCTGATCCATTCATCTACAAGAATTGTGAGATTAGTGAGAACTATGAACCTGCACTCAGAGTTTTCCAGTTAGGAAGCTGCAAGACCTTACGTAATTATCTGATGATATACACCTGAAAACAGATATAGGTTTACTAGCTAATGTGTTTATGGAATGAAAGTGCTCAAAGACATTTATAAATTAGATGCATCTAATTGCACAAGCTTTCCTTCAGTGAGTCGGGATGCTTTCCCGTTGCAATCTGGAGTTAAATTAGACACTATTCATTTGCATGAGTCTTATGATTTGATCAAGAGGAACTTACGTAGTCGAGTGATGAGAGTAGTCCGACACTTTACCATAGAGAATAAACCATTAGTATACATTGAATTTGAAGGAAAAGAATTAGGGACATATATTTTATATTTCGATTATACCAGTTAATATGCGAGCATGATAACAGAACCACTTCCACAGAAAGGTATAAGGAAATTAATGAATGAAGAGAGGGACGTATTTCTTGATGCAGGTTTAACTATTACATCGTGTTGGGGATATTGGATGTTGTGATAAACCCGTAAAACGTAGAGCAGCGGTATACGGATGATATGATGTCTCCTCATAATCAAGATATTTTCAGAAGTGAATGGAAAAAGATATCTAAAACCAATAACAAATTGATCGCTATTCATCTCGTATATAAAAATTAATTGGTGAGTTTGCATTTGCTTACACCTTTGATGGACCTTTGACTGGAGATTGAAAAAGTACATGACGTTCGTGAATATGAACAAAGTAGATTTTTGGAATCTCTTTATTAGAACTAATATTGAGTAGATAACTGGTACTCTGTGCCTCAAATAACTCACAAATAACGCCATCTGTGGGAGATCTTTGCTAAATGTCAGCAAGTATGGTGAAATGCATGGGTATATAAATACAAGAAAGGCTTTCTCAACAGCTGTTGAAGCTTCGTCTTTAAACAATGTGTCTCATTTAGGGCACGAGTGCCACTGACACTCGGCTGGTGAGTGCCTCTGACACTCAGCTGGTGAGTAGTTTTTCATCTCTCTTGCACTGGTCAGTGCACGCAGGAGAGCCCATGAAAAATTTATGACCAGCGGAGTGCCCAGTAGAGTGCACAGTGGAGTGCCCAGCAGAGTGCACAGTGGAGTGCCCAGCAGAGTGCACAGCGGAGTGCCCAGCAGAGTGCACAGCGGAGTGCCCAACAAAGTACACAGTGGCTCTGGAGCGGAAGGCTAGTTCGCTGGGCTGCCAGAGATAATGGTACATAGGATAATGGTACATAAGATAATGGTACATAGGATAATGGTACATAGGATAATGGTACATAGGATAATGGTACATAGGATAATGGTACATAGGATAATGGTACATAGGATAATGGTACATAGGATAATGGTACATAGGATAATGGTACATAGGATAATGGTACATAGGATAATGGTACATAGGATAATGGTACATAGGATAATGGTACATAGGATAATGGTACATAGGATAATGGTACATAGGATAATGGTACATAGGATAATGGTACATAGGATAATGGTACATAGGATAATGGTACATAGGATAATGGTACATAGGATAATGGTACATAGGATAATGGTACATAGGATAATGGTACATAGGATAATGGTACATAGGATAATGGTGTGATTATCAACACTTTCACCACACTCATACATAATCACTGTCTTTGCAGAGGAGCTCAGATACGACAGCTGAGAATAGTCCCTCCCAGCTGTCACTATCCCAGACCCCTCCTTTAAAGTGCAGGCATTGTACTTCCCATTTCCAGGACTCAAGTCCAACTAAATCAATTAACTGGTTTCCCTGAATCCCTTCACACAATGTTACCCTGCTCACACTCCAACAGATCGTCATGTCCCAAAAACCATTCGTCTCCAGTCACTCCTATCTAACACGCTCACACATGCTTGCTGGAAGTCCAAGCCCCTCGCCCACAAAACCTCCTTTACCCCTTTCCCTCCAACCTTTTCTAGGACGACCCCTACCCCGCCTTCCTTCCCCTACAGATTTATACGCTCTCCAAGTCATTCTACTTTGATCCATTCTCTCTAAATGACCAAACCACCTCAACAACCCCTCTTCAGCCCTCTGACAAATACTTTTAGTAACTCCACACCTTCTCCTAATTTCCACATTCCGAATTTTCTGCATAATATTTACACCACACATTGCCCTTAGACAGGACATCTCCACTGCCTCCAGCCTCCTCCTCGCTGCAGCATTTGCAACCCATGTTTCACACCCATATAAGAGTGTTGGTACCACTATACTTTCGTACATTCCCTTCTTTGCCTCCATAAATAACGATTTTTTGTCCCAACAGAGACCTCAATGCACCACTCACCTTTTTTCCTTCATCAATTCTATGGTTAACCTCATCCTTCATAAACCCATCCGCTGACACATCAACTCCCAAATATCTGAAAACATTTACTTCTTCCATAATCCCTCTCTCCAATGTGATATCCAATTTTTCTTTATTTAAATCGTTTGATACCCTCATCACCTTACTCTTATCTATGTTCACTTTTAACTTTCTACCTTTACACACTCTCCCAAACTCGTCCACTAACCTTTGCAACTTTTTTTTAGAATCTCCCATAAGCACAGTATCATCAGCAAAAAGTAACTGTGTCAACTCCCAATTTGCATTTAATTCTCCATAATTTAATCCCACTCCTCTCCCCAACACCCTAGCATTTACTTCTTTACAACCCCATCTATAAATATATTAAACAACCATGGTGACATTACACATCCCTGTCTAAGACCTACTTTTACCGGGAAGTAATCTCCTCTCTCCTACACACCCTAACCTGAGCCTAACTATCCTCAAAAACTCTTTACAGCCTTCAGTAACTTACTACCTATTCCATACACTTGCAACATTTGCCACATTGCTCCCCTATCCACTATATCATATGCCTTTTCTAAATCCATAAATGCAATAAAAACTTTCTACCTTTATCTAAATACTGTTCACATATATGCTTCACTGTAAACACTTGATCTACACATTCCCTACCCACTCTAAAGCCTCCTTGCTCATCTGCAATCCTACTCTCTGTCTTACCTCTAATTCTTTCAATAATAACCCTGCCATACACTTTACCTGGTATACTCAGTAAACTTATTCCCCTATAATTTTTACACTCTCTTTATCCCCTTCCCTTTATATAAAGGAACTATGCATGCTCTCTGCCAATCCCTAGGTACCTTCCCCTCTTTCATACATTTATTAAACAAAAATACCAACCACTTCAGCACTATATCCCCCTGCTTTTAACATTTCTGTCATGATCCCGTCAGTTCCAGCTGCTTTACCCCTTTCATTCTACGTAATGCCTCACGCATCTCCCCCACACTCACATCCTGCTCTTCTTCACTCCTAAACGATGTTGTACTTCCCTGGCCAGTACATGAAATTACCGCCTCCCTTTTTTCATCGACATTTAAAAGTTCCTCAAAATATTCCCGCCATCTACCCAATACCTCCAGCTCCCCATCTACTAACTCCCCTACTCTGTTTTTAACTGACAAATCCATTTGTTCCCTAGGCTTTCTTACCTTGTTTATCTCACTCCAAAATTTTTTCTTGTTTTCAGCAAAATTTCTTGACAGAGCCTCTCCCATTCTTTCATCCGCTCTTCTTTTGCACTCTCTCACCACTCTCTTCACCTTTCTTTTACTCTCCATATACTCTGCTCTTCTATTAACACTTCTGTTTTGTAAAAAACTCTCATAAGCTACCTTTTTCTCTTTTATCACACCATTTACTTCTTCATTCCACCACTCACTCCTCTTTCCTCCTGCACCCACCCTCCTAAAGCCACAAACTTCTGCCCCACATTCTAATACTGCATTTTTAAAACTATCCCAACTCTCTTCAACCCCCCACTACTCATACTTGCACTAGCCCACCTTTCTGCCAATAGTTGCTTATATCTCACCCTAACTTCCTCCTCCCTTAGTTTATACACTTTTACCTCTCTCTTACTTGCTGTTGCCATTTTCTTTTTGTCCCATCTACCTTTTACTCTAACTGTTGCTACAACCAAATAATGATCTGATATATCTGTTGCCCCTCTATAAACATGTACATCCTGAAGCCTACCCATCAACCTTTTATCCACCAATACATACTCCAACAAACTACTTTCCTTACGTGCTATATCATACCTTGTATATTTATTTATCCTCTTTTTCATAAAATATGTATTACTTATTACCAAACCTCTTTCTACACATAGCTCAATTAATGGTTCCCTATTTACATTTACCTCTGGCACCCCAAATTTACCTACTACTCCCTCCACAACATTTTTACCCACTTTAGCATTAAGATCCCCAACCACAATTACTCTCTCACTTGGTTCAAAACTCCCACACACTCACTCAACATTTCCCAAAATCTCTCTCTTCCTCTACACTTTCTCTTCTCCAGGTGCATAAACATATATATATATATATATATATATATATATATATATATATATATATATATATAGTTTATGCACCTGGAGAAGAAGAAGTGTAGAGAGAGATATATATATATATATATATATATATATATATATATATATATATATATATATATATATATATATATATATATATACAGTTATTTGTGGGTCATTTAAGCTCATTTCGTTTATAACTGAGGCTGTCGTGCACAATCTGAAACGTGATTCCTATACTGTATGAATGCCATGGTTTGTCAGGGTTCCACTAATAGGAACTAGGCGAATTTGCCCTAGAATTTCGTTTTCCTTAATTGATGTGGAATTTTCCCTAAAGCAAATGCCCGACACAGAACATAAAGTCCTTTATATTTCTTAAGTCCGACTCGTAATCTTGATAACTAGTATGTTACCAATGTTAATTTTGCTAGTTAATCACAAAATTACCTTTGCTTATTAGTTGACTTCTGTTTCCTATAATACTTAATCTGTTTGGCACTAGGCCCTCGGTGTGCCTGGGGTACTGAATGTTTTCCTTCCAACACCCTCGGAACGAATTGGCTAAGATTACTTACTCATTTATGCAACTTTTCAAGCTCCTGATGATATGTTGATTGCAACACGAAAGGCCTAGAGCTGTACACAACTTGTCATGGATAACTATTCTGATTTCTTACCAGTAATGCACACTATTGTCAATCAGTCACCTGTGTGGGCCCCTTTCAAAGGCATATTTAAGTCCATATACAGAGTATCATATTGTTTATCTTGGGATGCCACTTGCAGTCAGTGTTGTTGGCAACTTTCCCACAGGTGAGGTTAGGTAAGGACATATCTCATAAACTCTGCATATTCGACCTTCCAAAAGATAAAGGTTTCCATACCTTTCTATGTGTTCAGTTCACTGACCTCTCTAGAGTCACTTGATAATGAAGCATTTAACCTGATTTTTGACCAGATAACCTCAATACATTAATTGTAGAAGATTTCACTGCTATCATCGTCAGTGGAGATATAATATTCTCTAATATCGATAACTAGTATATAGTAAAGGACCGCCGGATTTATATTTGTGATTCGCAAGTAAAGTTGCTTCGTAGAGCGTACCGTCTGCTGGCTGAACTGATCTAACTGAAACACACAATAAAAAAGTCCTCAGAATTTAGTGCCTTGATTTCCAGATGATGATGTAAAGAGAGTAGTAAGGGAGAAAAAGTTAGCATATGAGAGGTTTTTACAATGTAGACGTGACGCAAGGAGGGAAGAGTATATGGAGAGAAAAAGATAGGTTAAGAGAGTGGTGAAGCAATGTATAAAGAGAGCAAATGAGAGAGTGGGTGAGATGTTATCAACAAATTTTGTTGAAAATAAGAAAAAGTTTTGGAGTGAGATTAATAAGTTGAGGAAGCCTAGGGAACAAATGGATTTGACAGTTAAAAATAGGAGAGGAGAGTTATTAAATGGAGAGTTAGAGGTATCGGGAAGATGGAGGGAATATTTTGAGGAATTGTTAAATGTTGATGAAGACAGGGAAGCTGTGATTTTGTTTATAGGGCAAGGAGGAATAACATCTTGTAGGAGTATGGAAGAGCCAGTTGTGAGTGTGGGGGAAGTTCGTGAGGCAGTGGGTAGAATGAAAGGGGGTAAGGCAGCTGGGATTGATGGGATAAAGATAGAAATGTTAATACCAGGTGTGGATATAGTTTTGGAGTGGTTGGTGCTATTATTTAATAAATGTATGGAAGAGGGTAAGGTACCTAGGGATTGGCAGAGAACATGCATAGTTCCTTTGTATAAAGGCAAAGGGGACAAAAGAGAGTGCAAAAAATTTTAGGGAAATAAGTCTGTTGAGAATACCTGGTAAAGTGTATAGTAGAGTTATTATTGAAAGAATTAAGAGTAAGACGGAGAGTAGGATAGCAGATGAACAAGGAGGTTTTAAGAAGGGTAGGGGATGTGTAGACCAAGTGTTTACAGTGAAACATATAGGTGAACAGTATTTAGATAAGGGTAAAAAAGTTTTGGTGGCATTTATGGATTTGGAAAAGGCGTATGACAAGGTGGATATGGGGGCAATGTGGCAGATGTTGCAAATGTATGGAATAGGAGGTAGGTTACTGAAAGCAGTGAAGAGTTTTTACGAGGATAGTGAGGCTCAGGTTAGAGTATGTAGGAGAGAGGGAGATTATTTCCTAGTAAAAGTAAGCTTTAGACAGGGATGTGTGATGTCACCGTGGTTGTTCAATATATATATAGACGGGGTTGTAAGAGAAGTGAATGCACGGGTGTTGGCAAGAGGTGTGGGGTTAAAAGATAAAGAATCTAACACAAAGTGGGAGTTGACACAGTTGCTTTTTGCTGATGACACTGTGCTTTTGGGAGATTCTGAAGAGAAGTTGCAGAGGTTGGTGGATGAGTTTGGTAGGGTATGTAAAAGAAGGAAATTGAAAGTGAATATAGGAAAGAGTAAGGTGATGAGGATAACAAAAAGATTAGGTGACGAAAGATTGGATATCAGATTGGAGGGAGAGAGAATGGAGGAGGTGAATGTATTCAGATATTTAGGAGTGGACGTGTCAGCCGATGGGTCTATGAAGGATGAGATGAATCATAAAATTGATGAGGGGAGAAAAGGTGAGTGGTGCACTTAGGAGTCTGTGGAGACAAAGAACTTTGTCCATGGAAGCAACGAGGGGAATGTATGAGAGAATAGTTATACCAACACTCTTATATGGGTGTGAAGCATGGGTGGTGAATGTTGTAACAATGAGAAGGCTGGAGGCAGTGGAGATGTCATGTCTGAGGTCAATGTGTGGTGTGAATATAATGCAGAGAATTCGTAGTTTGGAAATTAGGAGGAGGTACGGGATTACCAAAACTATTGTCCAGAGGGCTGAGGAGGGGTTGTTGAGGTGGTTTTGACATGTAGAGAGGAAGAAACAAAATATAATGACTTCGAGAGTATAAATCTGTAGTGGAGGGAAGGCGGGGTAGGGGTCAGCCTAGGAAAGATTGGAGGGAGGGGGTAAAGGAGGTTTTGTGTGTGAGGGGCTTGGACTTCCAGCAAGCATACGTGAGCGTATTTGATAGGAGTGAATGGAGACAAATAGTTTTTAGAACTTGACGTGCTGTTGGAGTGTGAGCAAAGTAACATTTATGAAGGGATTCAGAAAAACCGGCAGGCTGGACTTGAGTCATGGAGATGGGAAGTACAGTGCCTGCACTCTGAAGGAGGGGTGTTAATGTTGCAGTTTTATAACTGTAGAGTAAGCACGCCTCAGGCAAGACAATGATGGAGTGAATGATGATGAAAGTTTTTTTTTCGGGCCACCCTGCCTTGGTGGGAAACAGCCGATGTGTTAATAAAAATATTTCCAGAAAGCCTTCAACAAAGTACCTTTACATAGAGTGTAGTTAAGATAAAGTGTTAGAGATATATTTCAGGTCTGGATGATGACTGGGTCACCTATAGGAAAATGCATGTGTTATTTTTTTTTATTAATTATAAATAATCTGAATGACTGAACGTAAGAAGCGGAGTTCTTCAATGGTCGAGTCTTGGTTCATTTCCTTATAGAGTTCTCTAATAGTAAAAGAGACACTATCAGCACCGTACTGTGTTCAGCTAGATAAGATGGTGTGTTCCTTTTACAGGTCGGAGCTGCGGGTGAGAGCGGTGCCTCGAGACCACGGTCGTGTCTTCAGGTGTGAAGCCCATAACAATCTTGGCATTACAGTCACCACCAGCATCACCCTTGACGTCTTGTGTGAGTCTTTTTCCTGAAAATTTATTTGTATTGCCAATATAACGTCCCCCATCTATCATATATATTTTTTCTAGCAATCCCCTACCATTTTATTTATTCTATTTTATTTTATTCTCAATATTCTGGATTTTCAGTTAATATTTTCTTAAGCATGTAGCGTATACGAGAGATTCTTTAGTGCTGGGATTGTTGGCTTCGGTATCCCGAACATAACCATGTATTCCGCGATGCTTCCCACACCCAGTGATGTTACGCAAAGTTCCTTTAGACTTGACTCGTAGTTCAAGTTCTTTACCTCTGAAATCAGTCTGATGCCAAAGCTTTTAATTTTGCAAAACTTCCGTAAGTGATGGAATAATTAGGGGGTCCTTGCCAGTATTTCGTACTGGAGAAGTGGCCCGAAGACCCAGGAATTCCACGCCTTCAGTGACTCCCTGTTTCAGGGTCTTGAAGGTAGTTTAAACATTCTTCTGTCATACGATAGCTTTTGATATTATCTTGGAGCTTATTTCCTCACAGGAAATTTAGTATCATCCGTTGCGTTTTCCAGGCTCCTATTTGAATTTATTTTCTCAAAATGGGGGTTTAATTCCAGAAATCACAATTTGAGCCATTATTTGAGCAATTTATTTTTGTTATCCTCCTCTCGCTCACTTCTCATAGATTTTCATGTTATGCAGACGACGAAATAAAGATCACTGACATGTCATAAATGATATCAATCATTAATTTGATTCTTGAGGACTTACTATGCAGAATATTTTGAATTTTATTAGACACAAGAAATTTTTTTTAATTTACCTTCAAAATTCAGTAAGTGCCTAAAATGATGTAGACGCGAAAAACGTTGCATAATACGTTTTAATTTGGAGAACTTTGTCCATTGAAAAGCTACATTAAGTCATATAGAAGATTCAAAATGGAACCACATATATATTCTTGAAATGTCAGGAAGAGATGAGTGACGAATCTTGGTTGTGAGAAGTTATAAAGGTGGAACACTGATGAAGTATATTGAAATGTTACCTGGTTTCTGGCTGACTCATTTTCCGATACATAAAGATGATAAGAACACAATACTGTGACTGCAACAATACACAGATGACCTTCACACAGCACAAGGAAACTTATGGCGACGCTTCTGTCCGACTTCCTTCTCTTTAGGTCGTCAAATGTTGCAAACATCAGAACACTCACGACTTGACCTGATCTTTACCTCCTCATCTGACTTTCTCGCCCTTTCATATTTCCTTTCTGTTGTCCATGTGAGTTCTGTTCTATGAGTTGTATTAACACTGCTACTACTACTACAACCACCACCACTACTACTACCACCACCTCCACTACCACCACTACCACCACCTCCACTACGACCACTACTACCATTTTTCTACTACCTGCACTCGGTGTCCCGTCTTCCCGTCTAGTATGTACACTGACTGACACCTTCCCTCCTGCTGCTGACACTAGATAATGGTCCCAGTCGGACCGAAACGCCGTCATAAGTTTCATTCTCCTTCGTGCGAGTCACTTGTGTATTTTATCATACATGTTCGACTCTACTGCTGAAACAATCATTGTAATACAATGTTTGCTTGGCGTATGTCTAAGTTAATCACACCATTATCCTATGTACCATTATCCTATGTACCATTATCATATGTACCATTATCCTATGTACCATTATCCTATGTACTAACAGTAGCCATTTCTAAACATTTTCTGGTCCTGTTCATTTCTTTGATGTCAAGTCTGTCATCTTTGCATGTCACTGCGAGTGTTAGCTTGTTTTGACAAACGTCATGTTCCTGTTCTTGTGAGCGCTGCAAGTGCATTATGGGTTCTGATTTCTAATGGATAGATGGCGCGAAGTCTCGCCACTGTACTGTGTCACAACTATCACAGGAAAATGTATACACTCCGGCATCAATGACGTCTCGTGTGTTGTGCCTTGTTATGGTGAAGTCTCAAATATGTTTGGAGGTGTTGATTGCGATATTCTTTCTATTTTCTTTAATGCATTTGTAACAATATCTTCATTAAAGAAAAGTGTAGCAAATATCAGAGTCATCATCTCCAGACGATGACACAGCAGCCAGGAGAAAATAAGTGTCAGAGTGTGCACTGTTACCTGTGCTGGCTGTGTTACCTGTGCTGGCTGTGTTACCTGTGCTGGCTGTGTTACCTGTGTTGGACTACTAGCTGTTCTGTGCTGGCTGTGTAACACTGCTGTTACTGGCTGTGGTAACTATTAGACTGTTACTTGTGCTGGCTGTGGTACCATTGCTGTGTTACCTGTGCTGGCTGTGGTAACTATTAGACTGTTACCTGTGCTGGCTGTGGTACATTAGACTGTGTACCTTGCTGCTGTGGTAACCTTGACTGTGTTACCTGGCTGTGGTAACTATTAGACTGTTACCTGTGCTGGCTGTGGTAGCCATTAGACTGTGTTACCTTTGCTGGCTGTGGTAACCATTAGACTGTGTTACCTGTGCTGGCCTGGTAACCATTAGACTGTGTTACCTGTGCTGGCTGTGGTAACCATTAGACTGTGTTACCTGTGCTGGCTGTGGTAACCATTAGACTGTGTTACCTGTGCTGGCTGTGGTAACCATTAGACTGTGTTACCTGTGCTGGCTGTGGTAACCATTAGACTGTTACCTGTGCTGGCTGTGGTAACTATTAGACTGTTACCTGTGCTGGCTGTGGTAACCATTAGACTGTGTTACATGTGCTGCCTGTGGTAACCATTAGACTGTGTTACCTGTGCTGCCTGTGGTAACCATTACACTGTGTTACCTGTGCTGGCTGTGGTAGCCATTACACTGTGTTACCTTTGCTGGCTGTGGTAACCATTAGACTGTGTTACCTGTGCTGGCTGTGGTAGCCATTAGACTGTGTTACCTGTGCTGGCTGTGGTACCATTAGCACTGTGTTACCTGTGCTGGCTGTGGTAACCATTAGACTGTGTTACCTGTGCTGGCTGTGGTAGCCATTAGACTGTGTTACCTGTGCTGGCTGTGGTAACCATTAGACTGTGTTACCTGTGCTGGCTGTGGTAACCATTAGACTGTGTTACCTGTACTGGCTGTGGTAACCATTAGACTGTGTTACCTGTGATGGCTGTGGTAACCATTAGACTGTGTTACCTGTACTGGCTGTGTTAACCATTAGACTGTGTTACCTGTGCTGGCTGTGGTAACCATTAGACTGTGTTACCTGTGCTGGCTGTGGTAGCCATTAGACTGTGTTACCTGTGCTGGCCTGGTAACCATTAGACTGTGTTACCTGTGCTGGCTGTGGTAGCCATTAGACTGTGTTACCTGTGCTGGCTGTGGTAGCCATTAGACTGTGTTACCTGTGCTGGCTGTGGTAGCCATTAGACTGTGTTACCTGTGCTGGCTTGGTAACCATTAGACTGTGTTACTTGTGCTGGATGTGGTAGCCATTAGACTGTGTTACTTGTGCTGGCTGTGGTAGCCATTAGACTGTGTTACTTGTGCTGGCTGTGGTAACCATTAGACTGTGTTACCTGTGCTGGCTGTGGGAGCCATTAGACTGTGTTACCTGTGCTGGCTTGGTAACCATTAGACTGTGTTACTTGTGCTGGATGTGGTAGCCATTAGACTGTGTTACTTGTGCTGGCTGTGGTAGCCATTAGACTGTGTTACCTGTGCTGGCTGTGGTAACCATTAGACTGTGTTACCTGTGCTGGCTGTGGTAGCCATTAGACTGTGTTACTTGTGCTGGCTGTGGTAACCATTAGACTGTGTTACCTGTGCTGGCTGTGGTAGCCATTAGACTGTGCTACCTGTGCTGGCTGTGGTAACCATTAGACTGTGTTACCTGTGCTGGCTGTGGTAGCCATTAGACTGTGTTACCTGTGCTGGCTGTGGTAACCATTAGACTGTGCTACCTGTGCTGGCTGTGGTAGCCATTAGACTGTGTTACCTGTGCTGGCTGTGGTAACCATTAGACTGTGTTACTTGTGCTGGCTGTGGTAGCCATTAGACTGTGCTACCTGTGCTAACTGTGGTAACCATTAGACTGTGTTACCTGTGCTGGCTGTGGTAACCATTAGACTGTGTTACCTGTGCTGGCTGTGGTAGCCATTAGACTGTGTTACTTGTGCTGGCTGTGGTAACCATTAGACTGTGTTACCTGTGCTGGCTGTGGTAGCCATTAGACTGTGTTACCTGTGCTGGCTGTGGTAGCCATTAGACTGTGTTACCTGTGCTGGCTGTGGTAGCCATTAGACTGTGTTACTTGTGCTGGATGTGGTAACCATTAGACTGTGTTACCTGTGCTGGCTGTGGTAACCATTAGACTGTGTTACCTGTGCTGCCTGTGGTAACCATTAGACTGTGTTACCTGTGCTGGCTATGGTAGCTATTAGACTGTGTTAATAACAAAAAAAGGCACAATAATGTGACTGGAACAATACACACACAACCCGCACATATAAAAAAGAGAGGAGCTTACGACGACGTTTTGGTCCGACTTGGACCATTTACAAAGTCACACTAAAACACAGGACAGCAAGAACGGGTATTTATAGGCTAGGCAGACAGGGAGGGCACAAGAAAGTGGTGGAGGAGTAATAATGGAGGTAGTAGTGGTAGTGGTAGTAGTAGTAGTGGAGTCAGTCATATTCTAGGAATGAAGCACTGCAATGAAGCTGGCGGCCCGCATAGGGTAAGGACAAGAACACAGAGGGGGGAAATTAAATTAAAATAAAATAAAGGAGGACAAATACAAGGCAAAAGAAAAGAAAGAAAACACAGAGTAGAAAGGAGAAAGAGGAGAAGGGGAAAGAGATAGAAGGGGAAGGAATCAGGTTAAGTCACGGGTGTTCTGAAGTTTGGAGCATTTAACAATGTAATGGGAGAGGAAAGCATCTACAGAGACAAAGACAGGGCTAAGATTCATACAGGGAAAGTTGTGTATAAGGGAGGATTCAACCAGACGGCGACTGTGAAAGTTAGACGTAGGGTAGACAGTTTTAGCAGAAGACCAATCAATAGGATGACTGTGATCTCTGACATGACAGAAAAGAGCATTATTAGTGTCGGCAAGCCTAACACTATTTTTGTGCTCCCTAAGTCTGTCAGAAAGAGATCTGCCAGTTTCTCCAAAGTACTGAAGAGGACAGGAGGAACAAGAAATAGAGTAAACACCAGGAGAATCTATAGAGGGAGGGGAGGTATGAACTAGATTAGTGCGAAGAGTGTTAGTCTGGCGAAAGATAAGATAAGATAAGATAAGATATCTTCGGATTTTTAACCCCGGAGGGTTAGCCACCCAGGATAACCCAAGAAAGTCAGTGCGTCATCGATTACTGTCTGTCTTATTTCCATTGGGGTCCTTAATCTTGTCCCCCAGGATGCGACCCATACCAGTCGACTAACAACCCAGGTACCTATTTGCTGCTAGGTGAACATGATAACAGGTGTAAGGAAACACGTCGAAATGTTTCCACCCGCCGGGAATCGAACCCGGGCCCTCCGTGTGTGAAGCGAGAGCTCAAGCCACCAGACCACCGGGCCACCCCAAGACCACCGGGCCACCCCCAGACCACCGGGCCAAAGGAACGGAGAGAGTTGTTGAGATTAGAGAGACCAGAGATGTAGGGAAGGTAGAGGACAGGAGAGTTCCCAGGAGTAGAGGATTTAGGAGAGAAGAAAGTCCGTGTGGCACGAGAGAAAGCAGAGTCTATGAAATGGGAAGGGTAGCCAAGACGGGAAAATGAATTATGAAGAGTGGAAATTTCTGCTTCAAGGAACTGAGGATCACAAATGCGGAGAGCACGGAGAAAGAGGGAGATAAGAACACTTTTCTTGACAGAGGAAGCATGATAAGAAAAGTAGTGAATATACATGCCACTGTGCATAGGCTTGCGGTACACGGAAAAGGCAAAACCTGTAACTGAGCGGTGGACATGAACATCAAGGAAAGGAAGCAAGGAATTAGATTCCCAATCAGCTTTAAACTTAATGGAAGGGGCAAGATTATTAAGAGCATCAAGAAATGGTTGGAAGAGACTAGAGTCATGAGGCCAAAGAGCAAAGATGTCATCTACATAGCGGAGCCAGAGTGAAGGATGTACATCAATAGTGGGAAGAAGAACAGTCTCGAAGTATTCCATGTAAAGATTTGCAAGAACAGGAGATAGAGGAGAGCCCATAGCGACACCAAAGGTTTGAGAATAATATTTACCTTGAAAAGAAAAGGAATTAGAATCCACACAAAGGTGGATAAGATCAAGAAAGACATCAGTAGGTATAGGGAGATGAAGTAACCCTTCATTGGCCTTCTCTCTGAGAAAGTTAAAGACATCATCCAGAGGGACATTAGTGAAAGGGGACTCAACATCAAGACTAAGCATCTTACAGGTTGGGAGAGAGCGAACACGTTCGATGAAGTCTTGAGAGTGACGAAGGTGGGCAGGAGAAAAAGTACCAAGAAAGGGAGTTAGGGTTTTGGCCAGCCAAGAAGCAAGAGAATAAGAGACAGAACCTCTAGAAGATATGATGGGACGCAGAGGAATATCAAGACTTCATCGAACGGGTTCGCTCTCTCCCGACCTGTAAGAGGCTTAGTCTTGATGTTGAGTCCCTCTATAATTACTACTACTACGACGACTACTACTACTATTACTACTACGACTACTACTACGACTACTACTACTACTACTACTACTACTGCTGCTGCTAATTCTACTACTATTATTACTTTCTCTTTTTTCTCCCCTTCCCTCTTCCCGCTCTCCTTCCTGGTCTCTGCCCTTCTCTCACTCACTTGCTACTTGACAGTGGTTCTGCCCTTCTCTCACTCACTTGCTACTTGACAGTGGTTCTGCCCTTCTCTCACTCACTTGCTACTTGACAGTGGTTCTGCCCTTCTCTCACTCACTTGCTACTTGACAGTGGTTCAGTTCAGTCTTCAGAACAAACTGAAACGTCATCTTAAGTTCCTCCTCTAAGTAAGGGTTACTTGTGAATTGTGTCAGCCACGATATTGTGACTTTTTATTTCTTCTCTAGGTTAGGAGAGACTGGGTGAGGTTTGGTTTGATTAAGTTTTGTTAGCTTAGAATGGACTGGCTTGGGTTTGGTTGGCTTAAGTAAGGATGGGTTCTGTTAGGTAGGTACTATGTATTTATTGCAGTGCCACTGCCATGGATTCCATAATGTGAGTCACAGTGAGAGACGTGTATGCTGGCCGTAATAAAAATGTTTCCACAATAATGTTTTACCACCAATGGTGAAACTGAGAACTTTATAAACACTGAATATGTCTTCACGAAAGTGAGACATTAAACATAAATCCGTTATTTAAATACGTTAAGAATTAAATAGTGCTTATTAGTGAACAAAACCCATTGTTCTCCCTCAATGAATGAGTAAATATTTTTTACATTGTGCAAACTGTGGAGGAATATGTATGGTGAATTTGCAAAAAAAAAATGAGATAGCGGGATCCAAATTTTCAGGGCACTCACAATAACCTATCCAAGATAGTCGACATTGTGAAATAATTGCTAATACCTTGACCATCGAAAGCAAACAGTAATAGCGACCCTCAGACACGCTAAGATGGACCCACGGAGGTCTTAAAACCAAAGCAAAGTCCCAATTATAAATGCAAGACAGTGTTACACTATGTGACCAGACTGTGACAATGCACAGGTAGCCAAGAATATAGGTATATTGAACTCATTCTTGATAATGTTTCTAGCTTTAATATTTAGAATAATATTGATTTAGTTGATAAATTTAGTACCATAATTGACTTAAATAATTACAATATGGTTAGTTTTAATGTCACTTCGTTGTTCATAAAAGTTCCAGCTGACGACTTATTAAGTTTCGTTTCTGAAGATCTCTGTAATTATGATTTACCATTGTCTGTGGCAACAATCAATGAGCTTGTTAAATTTATCATTGTTGATGCTAAATTTGTGTTTAATAGTGAGTTTTGCACTAAGAAGTTTGGTATGGCAATGGGAAATCCTCTCTCACCTGTCCTTAGGAAATTGTTCTACTTACACTTAGGTCATGCTACACATACATGTACACGTTTATGTTTACACACTCATCTGAGTTTTTTCTTTGATTTTATCTTAATAGTTCTTGTTCTTATTACTTTTCCTTTCATATCCATGTGGAAATGGAATAAGAATCTTTTCTCCGTAAGCTATGCGTGTTGTAAAAGTCAACTAAAATGCCGGGAACAATGGGCTAATAACCCCTTTTCCTGTATAGCTTACTAAAAAGAAAAAGAAGAAAACCGTCAAAGTGGGATGTTTGAATGTGCGTGGATGTTGTGCGAATGATAAGAAAGAGATGATTGTAGATGTTATGAATGAGAAGCTGGATGTCCTGGCTTTAAGTGAAACAAAGCTGAAGGGGGTAGGAGAGTTTCAGTGGGGAGAAATAAATGGGATTAGGTCAGGAGTTTCAAACAGAGTTAGAGCTAAAGAAGGAGTAGCAATAACTTTGAAGGATAAGTTTTGGCAGGAAAAGAGGGAATATAGATGTATCAATTCAAGGATTATGTGGTGTAAAATAAGGGTTGGATGTGAAAAGTGGGTTATAGTAAGTGTTTATGCCCCTGGAGAAGAGAGAAGTGTAGAGGAGAGAGAGACAGATTCTGGGAAATGTTGAGTGAGTGCGTGGGGAGTTTAGAACCAAGTGAGAGAGTAATTGTGGTTGGGGATCTTAATGCTAAAGTGGGTAAAAATGTTGTGGAGGGAGTAGTAGGTAAATTTGGGGTGCCAGGGGTAAATGAAAATGGGGAGCATTTAATTGAGCTATGCGTAGAAAGTTGTCTGGAAATAAGCAATACATATTTTATGAAAAAGAAGATAAATAAATATACAAGGTATGATATAGCACGTAATGAAAGTAGTTTGTTAGATTATGTATTGGTGGATAAAAGGTTGATGGGTAGGCTTCAGGATGTACATGTTTATAGAGGGGCAACGGATATATCGGATCATTATTTAGTTGTAGCTACAGTTAGAGTAAAAGGTAGATGGGACATAAGGAAAATGGCAACAGCAAGTATGAGAGAGGTGAAAGTGAATAAACTTAGGGAGGAGAAAGTTAGGGTGAGATATAAGCAACTATTGGCAGAAAGGTGGGTAAATGCAAGTCTGAATAGTGGGGGGAGGGGAGGATGAAGAGGGTTGGGATAGTTTTAAAAATGCAACATTAGAATGTGGGGCAGAAGTTTGTGGCTATAGGAGGGTGGGTGCAGGAGAAAAAAGGTAGCTTATGAGAGGTTTTTACAAACCAGAAGTGTTGTAAGTAGAGCAGAGTATATGGAAAGTAAAAGAAAGGTGAAGAGAGATGTGAGAGAGTGCAAAAGGAGATCAGATGAAAGAGTGGGAGAGGCACTGTCAAGAAATTTTGCAGAAAGTAAGAAAATGTTTTGGAGTGAGAAGGACTAGGGAACGAATGGATTTGTCAGTTAAAAACAAAGTAGGAGAATTAGTTGATGGGGAGCTGGAGGTATTGGGTAGATAGCGGGAATATTTTGAGAAACTTTTAAATGTCGATGAAGAAAGGGAGGCGGTAATTTCATGCACTGGTAAGGGAGGTATAACATCTTTTAGGAGTGAGGAAGAGCAGGATGTGAGTGTGGGGGAGGTGCGTGAGGCATTACGTAGAATGAAAGGGGGTAGAGCAGCAGGAACTGACTGGATCATGACAGAAATATTAAAAGCAGGGTGAGATATTGTGTTGGAGTGGTTGGTATTTTTGTTTATTAATTGTATGAAAAAGGGGAAGGTACCTAATAATTGGCAGAGAGCGTATATAGTTCCTTTATATAAAGGGAAGGGTGACAAAAGAGATTGTAAAAATTATAGGGGAATAAGTTTACTGAGTATACCAGGTAAAGTGTACGGTAGGGTTATTATTGAAAGAATTCGAGGTAAGACAGAGGGCAGGATCACAGATAAGCAAGGAGGTTTTAGAGTGGGTAGGAATGTGTAGATCAAGTGTTTACATTGAAGCATATATGTGAACAGTATTTAGATAAAGGCAGGGAAGTTTTCATTGCATTCATGCATTTAGAAAAAGCATATGATAGAGTGGATAGGGGAGCAATTTGACAGATGTTGCAATTGTATGGAATAGATAGTAAGGTACTGAATGCGGAAAAGAGTTTTTATGAGTATAGTGAGGCTCAGGTTAGGGTGTGTAGGAGAGAGGGAGATTACTTCCCTGTAAAAGTAGGCCTTAGACTGGGATGTGTGATGTCCCCATGGTTGTTTAATATATTTATAGATGGGGTTTTAAAAGAAGTAAATACTGGGTGTTGGGGAGAGGAGTGGGATTAAATTATGGGGAATCAAGTACAAAATGGGAATTGACACAGTTACTTTTTGCTGATGATACTGTGCTTATATTAGATTCTAAAGAAAAGTTGCAGAGGTTAGTGGACGAGTTTGGGAGGGTGTGTAAAGGTAGAAAGTTAAAAGTGAGCAAAGATAAGAGTAAGGTGATGAGGGTATCAAACGATTTAGATAAAGATAAATTGGATATAACATTGGAGAGAAGGAGTATGGAAGAAGTAAATGTTTACAGATATTTGGGAGTTGACGTGTCAGCGGATGGGTTTATGAAGGATGATATTAACCATAGAATTGATGAAGGAAAAAAGGTGAGTGGTGCGTTGAGGTATCTGTGGAGACAAAAAACGTTATCCAAGGAGGCAAAGAAGGGAATGTACGAAAGTATAGTGGTACCAACACTCTTATATGGGTGTGAATCATGGATTGTAAATGCTGCAGTGAGGAGGAGGCTGGAGGCAGTGGAGATGTTATGTCTAAGGGCAATGTGTGGTGTAAATATTATGCAGAGAATTCGGAGTATGGAAATTAGGAGGTGTGGAGTTACTAAAAGTATTTGTCAGAGGGCTGAAGAGGGGTTTTTGAGGTGGTTTGGTCATTTGGAGAGAATGGATCAAAGTAGAATGGCTTGGAGAGCGTATAAATCTGTAGGGGAAGGAAGGAGGGGTAGGGGTCGTCCTCGAAAAGGTTGGACTTCCAGCAAGCGTGTGTGAGTGTGTTAGATAGGAGTGAATGGAGAAGAATGGTTTTTGGGACCTGACGAGCTGTTGGAGTGTGAGCAGGGTAATATTTAGTGAAGGGATTCAGGGAAACCAGTTATTATAGATTTAGCCGGACTTGAATCCTGGAAATGGGAAGTACAATGCCTGCACTTTAAAGGAGGGGTCTGGGATAGTGACAGTTTGGAGGGACTAATCTGAACTGTAGTATCTGAGCGCCTCTGCAAATACAGTGATTATGTATGAGTGAGGTGAAAGTGTTGAATGAAGATGAAAGTATTTTCTTTCCTTTTGGGTCAACCTGCCTGGTGGGAGACGGCGACTTTATATATATATATATATATATATATATATATATATATATATATATATATATATATATATATATATATATATATATATATATATATATATATATATATATATGTCGTGCCGATTAGGTAAAACTTGCGATTTTGGCTTAAATAGCAACGCTCACCTTGCCATATAAGACAAGTGAAAATTTGTTATTTTTTTATTAACACATCGGCCGATTCCCACCAAGGCAGGGTGGCCCGAAAAAGAAAACTTTCATCATCATTCACTCCATCACTGTCTTGCCAGAAGGGTGCTTTACACTACAGTTATAAAACTGCAACATTAACACCCTCCTTTAGAGTGCCGGCACTGTACTTCCCATCTCCAGAACTCAAGTCCGGCCTGCCGGTTTCCCTGAATCCCTTCATAAATGTTACTTGCTCACACTCCAACAGCACGTCAAGTATTAAAACCATATGCCTCCATTCACTCCTATCAAATACGCTCACACATGCTTGCTGGAAGTCCAAGCCCTCGCACACAAAACTTCCTTTACCCCTCCTCCAACCTTTCCTAGGCCGACCCCTACCCCGCCTTCCTCCACTACAGATTTATACACTCTCGAAGTCACTCTGTCTCGTTCCATTCTCTCTACATGTCCAAACCACCTCAACAACCCTCCTCAGCTCTCTGGACAATCGTTTTGGTAATCCCGCACCTCCTCCTAATTTCCAAACTCCGAATTCTCTGCATTATATTCCACCACACATTGACCTCAGACATGACATCTCCACTGCCTCCAGCCTTCTCCTCGTTGCAACATTCATCACCCATGCTTCACACCCATATAAGAGCGTTGGTATAACTATACTCTCATACATTCCCTCTTTACTTCCATGGACAAGGTTCTTTGTCTCCACAGACTCCGAAGTGCTCCACTCACCCTTTTCCCTCATCAATTCTATGATTCACCTCATCCTTCATAGACCCATCCGCCGACATGTCCACTCCCAAATATCTGAATACATTCACCTCCTCCATACTCTCTCCTCCAATCTGATATCCAATCTTTCGTCACCTATTCTTTTGTTATCCTCATCACCTTACTCTTTCCTATATTCACTTTCAATTTTCTTCTTTACACACCCTACCAAATTCATCCACCAACCTCTGCAGCTTCTTCAGAATCTCCCAAAAGCACAGTGTCATCAGCAAAAAACAACTGTGACAACTCCCACTTTGTATTTGCTTTTTATCTTTAGCCCAACACCTCTTGCCAAGACCCTCGCATTCACTTCTCTACAACCCCAGCTATAAATATATTGAACAACCACGGTGACATCACACATCCTTGTCTAAGGCCCACTTTACTGGGAAATAGTCCCCTTCTCTCCTACACACTCTAACCTGAGCCTCACTATCCTCATAAAACTCTTCACTGCTTTCAGTAACCTTCCTCCTATTCCATACACCTGCAACATCTGCCACATTGCCCCCTATCTACCCTATCATACGCCTTTTCCAAATCCATAAATGCCACAAAAACATCTTTACCCTTATCCAAATACTGTTCACCTATATGTTTCACTGTAAACACTTGGTCTACACACCCCTACCTTTCCTAAAGCCCCCTTGTTCATCTGCTATCCTGCTTTCTGTTTTACTCTTAATTCTTTCAATAATAACTCTACCATACACTTTACCAGGTACACTCAACAGACTTATTCCCCTATAATTTTTGCACTCTCTTTTGTCCCCCTTTTCCTTATACAAAGGAACAATACACGCTCTCTGCCAATCCCTAGGTACCTTACCCTCTTCCATACATTTATTAAATAATAGCACCAACCACTCCAAAATTATATCCCCACCTGCTTTTAACATTTCTATCTTTATCCCATCAATCCCAGCTGCCTTACCCCTTTCATTCTACCCACTGCCTCACGAACTTCCCCTACACCCACAACTGGCTCTTCCACACTCCTACAAGATGTTATTCCTCCTTGCCCTACACACGAAATCACAGCTTCCTGTCTTCATCAACATTTAACAAATCCTCAAAATATTCTCTCCATCTTCCCTGATACCTCTAACTCTCCATTTAATAACTCTCCTCTCCTATTTTTAACTGTCAAATCCATTTGTTCTCTAGGCTTCCTCAACTTATTAATCTCATTCCAAAACTTTTTCTTATTTTCAACAAAATTTGCTGATAACATCTCACCCACTCTCTCATCTGCTCTCTTTTACATTGCTTCACCACTCTTTAACCTCTCTTTTTCTCTCCATATACTCTTCCCTCCTTGCATCACTTCTACTTTGTAAAAACCTCTCATATGCTAACTTTTTCCCTTACTACTCTCTTTACATCATCATTCCACCAATCGCTCCTCTTCCCTCCCGCACCCACTGCCTGTAACCACAAACTTCTGCTGAACACTCTAACACTACATTTTTAAATCTACCCCATACATTTTCGACCCCATTGCCTACACTCACTAGCCCATCTATCCTCCAATAGTTGTTTATATCTTACCCTAACTGCCTCCTCTTTAGTTTATAAACCTTCACCTCTCTTTACTTACTGATTCTATTTTCCTTGTATCCCATCTACCTTTTACTCCCACTGTAGCTATAACTAAAAAGTGATCTGATATATCTGTAGCCCTTCTATAAACATGTACATCCTGAAGTCTACTCAACAGTCTTTTATCTACCAATACATAGTCCAACAAACTACTGTCATTACGCCCTACATCATATCTTGTATACTTATTTATCCTCTTTTTCTTAAAATATGTATTACCTATAACTAAACCCTTTTCTATACAAAGTTCAATCAAAGGGCTCCCATTATCATTTACACCTGGCACCCCAAACTTACCTACTACACCCTCTCTGCATGTTTCTCCCACTTTAGCATTTAGGTCCCCTACCACAATTACTCTCTATTTGGTTCAAAAGTTCCTATACATTCGCTTAACATCTCCCAAAATCTCTCTCCTCTACACTCCTCTCTTCTCCAGGTGCATACACGCTTATTATGACCCACTTTTCGCATCCGACCCTTATTTTAATCCACATAATCTTGAATTTACACAATTATATTCCCTCTTTCCTTCCATAACTGATCCTTCAACATTATTGCTACCCTTCCTTAGCTCTAACTCTCTCAGATACTCCTGACTTAATCCCATTTATTTCTCCCCACTGAAACTCGCCTACCCCCTTCAGCTTTGTTTCGCTTAGGGCCAGGACATCCAACTTCTTTTCATTTATAACATCGGCAATCATCTCTTTCTTATCATCCGCACTACATCCACGCACATTCAGACAACCCAATTTTATAAAGTTTTTCTTCTTCTCGTTTTTAGTAGATTTGTACAGGAGAAGGGGTTACTAGCCCATTGCTCCCGGCATCTTAGTCGCCTCATACGACACGCATGGCTTACGGAGGAAAGATTCTTTTCCACTTCCCCATGGACAATAGAGAAAATAAAAAGAGCAAGAGCTATTAAGAAAAAGAAGAAAAACCTAGATGTGTGTATGTATATATATGCATGTGTATGCCAGTGTAGTGTGACCTAAAGTGTAAGTAGAAGTAGCTAGATATACCTGTTATCCAGCGTGTTTATGAGACAGAAAAAAGACACCAGCAATCCTACCATCATGTAAAACAGTTTCAGGTTTCTGTTTCACAGTCACCTGGCAGGACGGTAGTACCTCCCTGGGTGGTTGCTGTCTACCAACATACTATTTGTGTATGCAATAATTTCGCCAAAATCATTCTGAACATAACGAAAAAAATATATTTCATTGTGTCTGTTTATTATTAAATTAATGTTAACGTATCTAAAATATATTTAGTTGGGTTGGGCTAAATTAAATTGCGCTTGTTGTAATAAGGTTAGGTAGGTTTTCAAAGTTTCTCTTGGTACAAAATTATAAATTCTTACATTAACATAAATGAAAAAAATATATCTTTAAACGTATAAGAGAAAATTTTAGAAAGGACTTAATTTTAGATGAGTTCTTGCTAATTGACCAGTTTTACCTAATCGGCACGACATATATATATATATATATATATATATATATATATATATATATATATATATATATATATACATAGCTTAGGAAAAGATACGTAGCAGGTGAGGGAATGAGAGGTACGAGGATCATCACTGTTACTGATCCTGGTTCCCATTCACTTGAGGTCAGAGGTTTATTCCCAGCATCACAGCAACAACATTTGATCCAAAATTTGATTAACGATTTTAGCTCCTTTCGAATTTTGTAATACTTTTAAAACTTTACAGAGAACAAAACATTGTATCAATAAGAGTTTTTTTTGTAAGGTCTACCTTTTTCTTCATTATTGTTGGCTACGCATCTATTATCTAATTATCCATTTTTTTACTTGTGCCAATACTACAGATGGACCAGTATGGACGCAGGAGCCACCAAGAACAGTAGACGTAATAGAGGGGAATGACTTGATCATAACAGTAGCAGCCACAGCCAACCCAACTCCTGTCAGGTAATGTGCAGATGTAGACGATGTTTACATCACCTTAGTTCTGGTTACTGCAACATTATATACTCACAACATGTAATAAAAACTACTCAACACAACTCAAACATTTTATTAGCAAATATTTTGCTCTCTGGAAGCCCTGCCACTGACAAAGTATAATTTGTTCATGATTGTAACCAAGTATAAACGTAAGTAAGTAAATTTACTTACTTACATGATTCTTTACCTTTGTAACTTGTGAGTTCATTACCTTTGTACCTTGTTCAGCTATCAAAACTTTGGGGCCCAGTCTCTGGACCCATTATGTACCTCTGTAACCTTTTGACTACCGCCCACAGGATGGGTATGGGGTGACTACCGCCCACAGGATGGGTATGGGGTGACTACCGCCCACAGGATGGGTATGGGGTGACTACCGCCCACAGGATGGGTATGGGGTGACTACCGCCCACAGGATGGGTATGGGGTGACTACCGCCCACAGGATGGGTATGGGGTGACTACCGCCCACAGGATGGGTTGGGTGACTACCGCCCACAGGATGGGTATGGGGTGACTACCGCCCACAGGATGGGTATGGGGTGACTACCGCCCACAGGATGGGTATGGGGTGACTACCGCCCACAGGATGGGTATGGGGTGCATAATAAAGATATTAAACTAACTAACTAAACACTGACGAAGTTCTCAGTGAGCGAAACTTGTCCCAATTATTGTTTATTTTCTTAGACAATTGTCTTCAGCAATTTTTTTTAAATACTCAGATTTTAATGATATTTTCACTGAAAGACGATTGATTACCTTAAAATAAAAACGAAGAGAAATTATATTTTATTTCTTTTCGTTTTTTTTTTCATTTTTTAATCATGAAAAATCATTAATTGAAATATTTTTTACAGGTAAGTGATTAGGGAAAGCCAAAATGAAATATTCATGTTGATGAATGATAAAAATATATACATATATATATAGAACCTCAGAAAATTAAGAAAATAAACAATCAAATGGGGAAAGGAATTTAACAAAAAAAATAGCACAGCTTTGTAAAAAATGGCTATTAAACAATGTCTGCAAAAATTGTTATGATCACTACATAATTAGTATATGAAAAGCTAGAGGAATAACAAATTTTTGATATTAATGATAATAAAGATAGGCTGCAGCATGATCAGGTAATTGTCAGACGTGGAGGGAGCTTACATAGGTTGCTCAACACGTGCATTTAAGACTACCCATCACCATTTCAGATTAATTACAGAAATTACTGTGAAATGTACGTACAAAATGCAGGATAAACTCTTGTATGTAAAGATAAAAATCAGCGCCATACATATACAACAACAGTAGACAAGCAACTGGCCTCACATCATACGAGACCCACCCTCTCTTTCTATGGCATGTCACAGTGATTCTATATGGTGATATTCATACATATAACCAAACTAAATATTATATATATATATATATATATATATATATATATATATATATATATATATATATATATATATATATATATATATATATATATATATATATATATATATATACATATATGTCGTGCCGATTAGGTAAAACTTGCGATTTTGGCTTAAATAGCAACGCTCAACTTGCCATATATGACAAGTGAAAATTTGTGTATGCAATAATTTCGCCAAAATCATTCTGAACATAACAAAAAATATATTTCATTGTGTTTGTTTATTATTAAATTAATGTTAACGAATCTAAAATATATTTAGTTGGGTTAGGCTAAATTAAATTGCGCTTGTTGTAATAAGGTTAGGTAAGTTTTCAAAGTTTCTCTTGGTACAAAATTATAAATTCTTACATTAACATAAATGAAAAAAATATATCTTTAAACGTATAAGAGAAAATTTTAGAAAGGACTTAATTTTAGATGAGTTCGTACTAATTGACCAGTTTTACCTAATCGGCACGACATATATATATATATATATATATATATGTCGTGCCGATTAGGTAATTTTTTTTTCTTAAGGAATAGCGATTAGGTAAAACTTGCGATTTTGGCTTAAATAGCAACGCTCACCTTGCCATATAAGACAAGTGAAAATTTGTGTATGCAATAATTTCGGCAAAATCATTCTGAGCATAACGAAAAAAATATATTTCATTGTGTTTCTTTATTATTAAATTAATGTTAACGTATCTAAAATATATTTAATTGGGTTAGGCTAAATTAAATTGCGCTTGTTGTAATAAGGTTAGGTAGGTTTTCAAAGTTTCTCTTGGTACAAAATTATAAATTTTAACATTAACATAAATGAAAAAAATATATCTTTAAACGTATAAGATAAATTTTTAGAAAGGACTTAATTTTAGATGAGTTCTTGCTAATTGACCAGTTTTACCTAATCGGCACGACATATATATATATATATATATATATATATATATATATATATATATATAATATATATATATATATATATATATATATATATATATATGCAAGACAACCACTATAAAAAAATAGAGAAATTCCAAGCGCTTTCGTGACTACTCACATTATCAAGGAACTATAAAAGGAAACATGACAAGAGGGCTTATATAAGGGGCAAGACTACACCTCACAGTCACATCACACTAACAAAGACAACACCTCACAGTAGCGTTACATCGCACGACTCTGTGAAGAGGAACATAAGAAAGGACCTGAAACTCTTCCCAAGAATTAAGATTAGTCCAATTTATCATTAAATTCTTCCCAAATATTATTAATTATAAATGAATCCAATTTATATAAACCAAAAGAAATATTCATATTATTTTCAAAACTGCTTTTAATGAAACATGATTCTATTATATTCCTCTCAACCATAGACTTGCTTGATACAACCTTCTCAGCATTTTGAAAATCAATTGGATGGTTAAAGTCTTCACATGAATAAATAGAGCATTAGAATCTTGTCCAGTTCTAATGCTATATTTATGTTGTTTTAATCTTAGTTCAAGACTTTTACCAGTTTGACCATAATAAACTTTATCGCATATTTTACAGGGAATCTTATAGACACATCCGTCAGCATTTTGGGGGGAATTTTTTATCAAAAGTCTTTTTACTGTATCAAGATTTTTAAATACAACTTTGATATTAAAATTTTAAGAAAGGAAGGCATATCAACCAAGTTTTCATGGTAAGGGAGAACCAACATATTTTTGGTTGAATAAGGTTGGTTGTCCCTTTTTGGATTATAAAAAGTATTTCTAGCTATTTTAAAAGATTTATCAGTTATGTTTCTTGGATATTTTAAATCATTAGCTATTTCATAAATTTTAGAGATTTCTTCATCTATGAACTCTGGACTACAAATACGTAAAGCTCTCAAAAACATAGAAGAGAAAACCGACACTTTAACTCTATCTTGATGTGAAGAGTAATAGTGTACATAGGAACAATTATTTGTAGGTTTTCTGTAAATTTTAAATTTAAAGTCAGTGTTACCCTTAATAATAAAAACATCTAGGAAGGGCAATGAGTTATTTACTTCAAATTCAACAGTAAAATTTATAGAATGAGCTAAGCTATTTAATTTAACAAGGAAATGGTTTATGTCTACATTCTTAGGCATAAGGCACAAAATATCATCAACATATCTATACCACTTAGCTCTATTGGGAAGGATTGTGTTAAGCAATCTTGTTTCGAAAAATTCCATATATAAATTACTAAGAACAGGTGAAAGAGGATTTCCCATTGCCATACCAAACATAATTGATAAATCTTTTAAAATAGCTAGAAATACTTTTTATAATCGAAAAAGGGACAACTAACCTTATTCAACCAAAATTATGTTGGTTCTCCCTTACCATGTAAACTTGGTTGATATGCCTTCCTTTCTTAAGAATTTTAATATAAAAGTTGTATTTAAAAATCTTGATACAGTAAAAAGACTTTTGACAAAAATTTCCCAAAATGCTGACGGATGTGTCTATAAGATTCTGTAAAATTTGCGATAAAGTTTATTATGGTCAAACTGGTAAAAGTCTTGAACTAAGATTAAAACAACATAAATATAGCATTAGAACTGGACAAGATTCTAATGCTCTATTTATTCATGTCAGAGACTTTAACCATCCAATTGATTTTCAAAATGCTGAGAAGGTTGTATCAAGCAAGTCCATGGTTGAGAGGAATATAATAGAATCATGTTTCATTAAAAGCAGTTTTGAAAATAATATGAATATTTCTTTGGTTTATATAAATTGGATTCATTTATAATTAATAAAATTTGTAAGAATTTAATGATAAATTGGACTAATCTTAATTCTTGGGAAGAGTTTCAGGTCCTTTCTTATGTTCCTCTTCACAGAGTCGTGCGATGTTACGCTACTGTGAGGTGTTGTCTTTGTTAGTGTGATGTGACTGTGAGGTGTATTCTGCCCCTTTATAAGCCTTCTTGTCATGTTTCCTTTTATAGTTCCTTGATAATGTAAGTAGTCACGAAAGCGCTTGGAATTTCTCTATTTTTTCATAGTGGTTGTCTTGCATATTTTGATATCACCTGTTTACTGTGATCTTTTGCATATATATATATATATATATATATATATATATATATATATATATATATATATATATATATATATATAATAAGTAGTAGGTTGGTAGACAGCAACCACCCAGGAGGTACTACCGTCCTGCCAGGTGACTGTGAAACAGAAACCTGAAACTGTTTTACATGATGGTAGGATTGCTGGTGTCTTTTTTCTGTCTCATAAACACACTGGATAACAGGTATATCTAGCTACTTCTACTTACACTTTAAGTCACACTACACAGGCATGCACATGCATATATATACATATATATATATATCACAGAGTCGTGCGATGTTACGCTACTGTGAGGTGTTGTCTTTGTTAGTGTGATGTGACTGTGAGGTGTATTCTGCCCCTTTATAAGCCTTCTTGTCATGTTTCCTTTTATAGTTCCTTGATAATGTAAGTAGTCACGAAAGCGCTTGGAATTTCTCTATTTTTTCATAGTGGTTGTCTTGCATATTTTGATATCACCTGTTTACTGTGATCTTTTGCATATATATATATATATATATATATATATATATATATATATATATATATATATATATATATATATATATATATATATATATAAGTAGTAGGTTGGTAGACAGCAACCACCCAGGAGGTACTACTCGTCCTGCCAGGTGACTGTGAAACAGAAACCTGAAACTGTTTTACATGATGGTAGGATTGCTGGTGTCTTTTTTCTGTCTCATAAACACACTGGATAACAGGTATATCTAGCTACTTCTACTTACACTTTAAGTCACACTACACAGGCAGGCACATGCATATATATACATACACACATCTAGGTTTTTCTTCTTTTTCTTAATAGCTCTTGTTCTTTTTATTTTCTCTATTGTCCATGGGGAAGTGGAAAAGAATCTTTCCTCCGTAAGCCATGCGTGTCGTATGAGGCGACTAAAATGCCGGGAGCAATGGGCTAGTAACCCCTTCTCCTGTACACATTTACTAAAAAAGAGAAGAAGAAAAACTTTATAAAACTGGGTTGTTTGAATGTGCGTGGATGTAGTGCGGATAAGAAAGAGATGATTGCTGATGTTATGAATGAAAAGAAGTTGGATGTCATGGCCCTAAGCGAAACAAAGCTGAAGGGGGTAGGCGAGTTTCAGTTGGGAGAAATAAATGGGATTAAGTCAGGAGTATCTGAGAGAGTTAGAGCTAAGGAAGGGGTAGCAATAATGTTGAAGGATCAGTTATGGAAGGAGAAGAGGGAATATAAATGTGTAAATTCAAGGATTATGTGGATTAAAATAAGGGTCGAATGCGAAAAGTGGGTCATAATAAGCGTGTATGCACCTGGAGAAGAGAGGAGTGTAGAGGAGAGAGAGAGATTTTGGGAGATGTTAAGCGAATGTATAGGAACTTTTGAACCAAGTGAGAGAGTAATTGTTATAGGGGACCTAAATGCTAAAGTAGGAGAAACATGTAGAGAGGGTGTGGTAGGTAAGTTTGGGGTGCCAGGTGTAAATGATAATGGGAGCCCTTTAATTGAACTTTGTATAGAAAGGGTTTAGTTATAGGTAATACATATTTTAAGAAGAAGAGGATAAACAAGTATACAAGATATGATGTAGGGCGTAATAACAGTAGTCTGTTGGACTATGTATTGGTAGATAAAAGACTGTTGAGTAGACTTCAGGATGTACATGTTTATAGAGGGGCCACAGATATATCAGATAACTTTTTAGTTATAGCTACAGTGGGAGTAAAACGTAGATGGGATACAAGGAAAATAGAAGCAGTAAGTAAGAGAGAGGTGAAGGTTTATAAACTAAAAGAGGAGGCAGTTAGGGTAAGATATAAACAACTATTGGAGGATAGATTGGCTAGTGAAAGTGTAGGCAATGGGGTCGAAGATGTATGGGGTAGATTTAAAAATGTAGTGTTAGAGTGTTCAGCAGAAGTTTGTGGTTACAGGCGAGTGGGTGCGGGAGGGAAGAAGAGCGATTGGTGGAATGATGATGTAAAGAGAGTAGTAAGGGAGAAAAAGTTAGCATATGAGAGGTTTTTACAAAGTAGAAGTAATGCAAGGAGGGAAGAGTATATGGAGAGAAAAAGAGAGGTTAAGATAGTGGTGAAGCAATGTAAAAAGAGAGCAAATGAGAGAGTGGGTGAGATGTTATCAACAAATTTTGTTGAAAATAAGAAAAAGTTTTGGAGTGAGAATAATAAGTTGAGGAAGCCTAGGGAACAAATGGATTTGACAGTTAAAAATAGGAGAGGAGAGTTATTAAATGGAGAGTTAGAGGTATCGGGAAGATGGAGGGAATATTTTGAGGAATTGTTAAATGTTGATGAAGACAGGGAAGCTGTGATTTTGTTTATAGGGCAAGGAGGAATAACATCTTGTAGGAGTGAGGAAGAACCAGTTGTGAGTGTGGGGGAAGTTCGTGAGGCAGTGGGTAGAATGAAAGGGGGTAAGGCAGCTGGGATTGATTGGGATAAAGATAGAAATGTTAAAAGCAGGTGGGGATATAGTTTTGGATTGGTTGGTGCTATTATTTAATAAATGTATGGAAGAGGGAAAGTTACATAGGGATTGGCAGAATGCGTGTATTGTTCCTTTGTATAAAGGCAAAGCGGACAAAAGAGAGTGCAAAAATTATAGGGGAATAAGTCTGTTGAGTGTACCTGGTAAAGTGTATGGTAGAGTTATTATTGAAAGAATTAAGAGTAAGACAGAAAGCAGGATAGCAGATGAACAAGGGGGCTTTAGGAACGGTAGGGGTGTGTAGACCAAGTGTTTGCAATGAAACATATAGGTGAACAGTATTTGGATAGGGGTAAAGAGGTTTTTGTGGCATTTATGGATTTGGAAATGGCGTATGATAGGGTGGATAGGGGGGCAATGTGGCAGATTTTGCAGGTGTATGGAATAGGAGGTAGGTTACTGAAAGCAGTGAAGAGTTTTTATGAGGATAGTGAGGCTCAGGTTAGAGTGTGTAGGAGGGAGGGGACTATTTCCCAGTAAAAGTGGGCATTAGACAAGGATATGGATGTCACCGTGGTTGTTCAATATATTTATAGATGGGGTTGTAAGAGAAGTGAATGCGAGGGTCTTGGCAATAGGTGTGGTGTTAAAAGATAAAGAATCAAATACAAAGTGGAAGTTGTCACAGTTGCTTTTTGCTGATGACACTGTGCTTTTGGGAGATTCTGAAGAGAAGTTGCAGAGGTTGGTGGATGAATTTGGTAAGGTGTGTAAAAGAAGAAAATTGAATGTGAATATAGGAAAGAGTAAGGTGATGAGGATAACAAAAAGATTAGGGGACGAAATATTGGATATCAGATTGGAGGGAGAGTATGGAGGAGGTGAATGTATTCAGATATTTGGGAGTGGACATGTCAGCGGATGGGTCTATGAGGGATGAGGTGAATCATAGAATTTCTGAGGGGAAAACGGTGAGTGGAGCACTTCGGAGTCTGTGGAGACAAAGAACCTTGTCCCTGGAAGTAAAGAGGAAAATGTATGAGAGTATAGTTATACCAACGCTCTTATATGGATGTGAAGCATGGGTGATGAATGTTGCAACGAGAAGAAGGCTGGAGGCAGTGGAGATGTCATGTCTGAGGTCATTGTGTAGTGTAAATATAATGCAGAGAATTCGGAGTTTGGAAAATAGGAGGAGGTGCGGAATTACCAAAACTATTATCCACAGAGCTGAGGAGGGGTTGTTGAGGTCGTTCGGACATGTAGAGAGAATGGAACGAGACAGAATGACTTCGAGAGTGTATAAATCTGTAGTGGAGGGAAGGCGGGGTAGGGGTCGGCCTAGGAAAGGCTGGAGGGAGGGGGTAAAAGAGGTTTTGTGTGCGAGGGGCTTGGACTTCCAGCAAGCATGTGTGAGCGTATTTGATAGGAGTGAATGGAGACAAATGGTTTTTAATACTTGACTTGCTGTTGGAGTGTGAGCAAAGTAACATTTATGAAGGGATTCAGGGAAACCGGCAGGCCGGACATGAGTCCTGGAGATGGGAAGTACAGTGTCTGCACTCTGAAGGAGGGGTGTTAATGTTGCAGTTTTATAACTGTAGTGTAAAGCACGCCTCTGGCAAGACAGTGATGGAGTGAGTGATGATGAAAGTTTTCTTTGTCGGGCCACCCTGCCTTGGTGGAATCGGCTGATGTGTTAACAAGGCAGGTGTCCCGTCATGCCTATATTGTTATCATGAAATTTTATTTTTTCAAAACATAACTTTCAAATGTCTGAGGGCAATGTGTGGTGTGAATATAATGTAGAGAATCCGTAGTTTGAGATTAGGAGGAGGTGGGGTTACCAAACTATTATCCAGAGAGCTGAGGAGGGGTTGTTGAGGTAGTTTGGACATGTAGAGAGGAAGAAACAAAATAGAATGACTTCGAGAGTGTATAAATCTGTAGTGGAGGGAAGGCGGGGTAGGGGTCGGCCTAGAGAAGGTTGGAGGGACGGCGTAAAGGAGGTGTTGTGTGCGAGGGGCTTGGACTTCCAGCAAGCGTGCGTGAGCGTGTTAGATAGGAGCGAATGGAGACAAATGGTTTTAGGACTTGACGTGCTGTTGGAGTGTGAGCAAGGTAACATTTATGAAGGGTTTCAGGGAAATCTGCAGGCCGGACTTGATTCCTGGAGATGGGAAGTACAGTGCCGGCACTCTGAAGGAGGGGTGTTAATGTTGCAGTTTTATAACTGTAGTGTAAAGCACGCCTCTGGCAAGACAGTGATGGAGTGAGTGATGATGAAAGTGTTTCTTTGTCGGGCCACCCTGCCTTGGTGGGAAACGGACGATGTGTTAATAAAAAAAAATCAAAACATTACATAACATTACAAAGGGAAACAAATGTTGCCTGAGTTATACACACTTTATATCCGCTTCCCAAAACTGCTCCTCTCTGTTGTAACCAAAGTTTTACCGAAAAACGGAGACACTAACCTTTAAGTCGCCTGGAATACTATTACCTGCGAGATAATAGTAATTAACCTATGACTGACTATTCATGAAATAGTTTCATGAGTACAATATTTGGGAGTTTTATAACAATAGCATTTTGGAATGTCTTAAACATTTCACAGTTTTTAATAGTTCCATTGTAAGTATTGAACTGTATTACTATACAAATGTTCTACATGTATTTCAATTATCAAATAATTAGTAGAACAAAATTATTTAATTTATTCTTATCTGTTATTCTGTAGATGTTTAGTCCCATGCTTATCTCTTTATCATTCCATTATTCCTATGACCTCAGGATTTATCATGAACAAAGAGGCCCAGTGCAGACAGTCTGGTTTCCATCCTCATTAATCTACTGAGATCAACATTACCAGATGAAATTGATTTTTATCGACTAATCAAAAGACGATGTGTATCCTTAACTAAAGATGTATATTCAGTTAATGTCTGCTTGCTTAATCCTTAAGGAATACATAATGCATACTGACTGGTCGCTAGGTGCCTAGACTGTGGCCTCAATAATCCATGTTAGGTATGCCTTAATCTATCAAAGCTTAACCTGGTAACGAAGCCACCTGACTCACGATGTACACACACCTAGTTCTGTCCTAACAACGTACACAGG
The DNA here is from genome assembly GCA_009830355.1 of Cherax destructor. Classification (NCBI taxonomy): domain Eukaryota; kingdom Metazoa; phylum Arthropoda; class Malacostraca; order Decapoda; family Parastacidae; genus Cherax; species Cherax destructor. Next base: position 77,672 of record WNWK01003018.1, read on the forward strand.
TACACTTGGTGGCATGGACCGGAACCTGTGAAAGGTGTGCAAGCAGAGGCCAGCAAGCGGGGTCAGCTTCATCTTAAGAGAGTATTACGTCAAGATGCCAGCACATACACTGTTATTGCCTCAAGCCAACACGGGACACTCAACGCATCCTTTGCTATCAATGTCCTCTGTAAGTGTTTGTGTATGTATGCATTTATACATTACCATATTCATCTTGCTTGTGTATGTATTTATTAGCTAACTAACTTATGTAATGTGCACATTTGAATGTGTGTATGGAGTCAGACTCCAGCCTTCCTATTCCTTCCTGATGTTTCCTTATCGACATTGTGCGTTGTGCTTCATTTATCTAATGCTTATTTTGATCCTTGACTGTCTTTGTTTAATATTCTCTGTTCTGGCATGTGTCTCCACAGTCTGGTCAAGTGTTGTATTAATAACTGGAGTTCCCATCTAGATTATCCAGTTTGCTTGTTTTGTATTTTATAAATTAGTTCCCTGTGAATTAACATTATCAAAGGCCTTCTCTCAGTCTAAAAAAATACAAATCTACATATATACTTCTTCCCTTCTTACATGTTATCTATCATCATGTATCTGGCTACACTAAACTCCTAAGGCTGTTTTGTGATGAAACAGAGTAAAGTCTGAGGCAGCTACTGTGAAAAGCTCTGTTCCACAAGGCACACTACTCGCTCCCATCCTGTTCCTCATCCTCATATCGGACATAGACAGGATATAAGCACAGTGCCGTGTCTTCCTTGCAGATGACACCCGAATCTGTATGACAGTGTCCACCGTTGAAGACACTGCAAGACTCCAAGCAGAAATAAACCAAATATTTAAATGGGCTGCAGAAAACAATATGAGTTCAATGATGAGAAATTTCAATTACTCAGATACGGAAAACGTGAGGAAATTAAAATCTCATCGAAGTACAAAACTAATTCCAACCACACAATAGAGCGAAAAACTAATGTCAAAGACCTGGGAGTGATCATGTAGAGGATCTCACCTCAAGGACCATAACACCGTAGCAAACCTGCAGAAAATGACAGGTGGAAAGAGAACCTTCAAACCAGGGATGCAAAGCCCATGGACACTTTCAAATCGCTTTTCATCTAGGCGGAAATTTGTGACACCAACGCACCTTTCAAGGCGGGTGAAATTGCTGACCTTAAATGTAGAAACCTTCACCGCACGGATAATGGATAAATCACCCTTACTGGGAACGCTTGAAGCCAAACCTATTGGCAGGGAAGAACATTTTAATACACGGGAAAATTTCGAGGATTAGTACCAAACTTGCACACGAAAATCACCTACGAAAGCAAAGACTCGGAGGCGATGTAACATCCCCCCAAGAAAAGCAGGGGTGCCATACACGGAGGGACAAACAATAAGTGTCAGCCCAAGATTGTTCACCTGCCTCCCCATACATAAGGGATTCCAAGAAACCCCGGCTGTCTTCAAGCAGGCACTGAATAGGCACCAAAGTCGGTACCTGAAGCCAGACGTGGTTTTACGTTGACTTTAAAAACAGTAACACCCTTTTAACAGGCTCTGGTCCATGGGGGCCGGCCGGCCCGGGGCCGGGGGGACCCCGGGGAATTTCTCCGGTCCCCCCGGGTTTTAAAAAATCTGGAGCTTCCGTAATTATTTTAAACCAGCTATAGTACCCCCTGCAGGCCCTCTTAATTACATAATTTTGCAGTCACTAATATTGATTGGCAGAGAGAATTTACCAAGATCAGATATTTACTCACAAAGAGAGGTTGAGCCCTGGTTAAAAAAGCAGCATTAATCATTGAAAAGAATAATCATGAAAATAAATTAGTTTGGGTTTTTAATTTACAAAGAATAGAAAGGGTTTTTTAATCAAGCACAAAGCTTATTAAGAAATCAAACATTTTAATTTAAAAAAAATTCAAAAAAAAATTTGAGAAAAAAAAGGGAAAACAGTAAGTTCAAGCCTTTGAAAGACGGGACGGTCTGAGGTTCAAGGGGGCCAAAATAGGAATTTGGACAACCAACAGGAAATCCCCCATGAGGAGCTTTTTTGCCAGGGGGGTTTTTTTTAATCAACCACTCAACATTTATAAGGGTTATTCCCCACTACTACCATCCCTTTTACTGAGCTGGGGGAAGGGACTGGTTGGGAGTTTTTAATTTTCCGGAGCCTGGCATTAATAAACCCCCCAACACTGCCAAGTTCACTAGATGACCCCTAAAATCGATTTGGGGAATGGGGCCTTGAACACCAGTGCCTGGTATAATGAAAGGGGAATTGTTCCACTGTTCATCTACTAGAGGTCATACCTCTGTGAATTGATTTGGAGACTGAATATTATGAGTTTGGGGGTGTTTTAGGAGAGGCAAATAAAAAATACAACCTGAGAGGCTTTAACCTTTAGAAGGTAAAAGGATTAAAACGACTATCGTCCGTTTTTCTTGTGAACTGACGTCATGTTCCGGGGATGCTGAAGCAGGATACTTTTTTGGGGAAAAATTTTTATGCTCTTGGTAATATGGAACTCCTTTTATCACCGCTGATTGAATGGGAAAATTTAGGATAGTTTGGATAAGTTTTTTCCCCATGTCATCATCTGGCAAAATCATCAAAAGGCCCCTTTTTACCCCAGTGTACCATCATCGGAACCAGATGTTCAACTCACTGGTCAGCCTGACATTGATTTTTTAATTGCATAGAAAAGAAAAATAAAAGAGGATTTTCCCTGCGGACACCCCAATGAAATGAAATGATTCCTTGTTTTCCAATTTAAAAAAAGAGAAGAGACTATGAAATTTCCCCGAAGGGGTTTTAATATAACGTATCTTTTTTTTAAAAATTAAACTTTTCTAAAATTTTGTTTTCAAACCGTGTTTCTTCAACCCCGGGGAAACAGTGAGCCTCAGGCTTGTTTCAAGCTTTTTTAGTGTCTCCTGTGGTTCGGGCTCCCAAACAGGACTGATCCAAAAGAAACTGGCAGTGGACAGGCTATTTTGGGAACTTTTCCAATATCCTTGGGGGGGATCGGCCCCCCCGAAAGATCTTTTTCATATATATGGGGCCGAATAGGTAAAATTGGGCATTTAGCAAGAACCTTTAAAAAAAGTCCTTTCAAAATTTTCTTTACGTTTAAAGACATATTTTATTTATGTTAATGTAAAATTAAAAATTTTTTAAAAAGAATTAGAAAAAACCTAACCCTTTTTATAACAACAATTTAAATTTGCCAATCCAAAAAAAATATATTTTACAAGTTTCATAATGAATAATAAAAAAACAATAAATTTTTTTTCTTCGTTTGGTTCAAAAGATTTTTGGGAAAATTTTGCATAAAAAATTTTCTTTCCTTATTGGCAAAAAGCGTTATTTGAAAAAAAAGTTTTAATTTTCGACACGAAAATATTTATATATATATATATATATCTATATATATATATATTATTTATATATATTAAAATAATTTAAAAGGGTTAACCCCAGAGAAATTTTTGGGTCAACAAGGGGGTTTGCCCCGCCCGTTGGGCCAAAAACCCCCCCCAGGGTTTTTGCGGGCCCAAAGAATACGCCCCTTGGCTGGTCACCACTTTAGGGGCCCGTCCAGTGCCTGTTTTTAAAACAGCCAGGGGTTTTTTTAACCGATGTTGCTGGGGGGAGGTGAACAATCGGGGCCCCCCCTCCTCGTTAAACCCCTCCCGGGGGATTTCCCGCCCTTTTTTCGTGGGATTTTTAAAAAATTTTGGGACAAGCCCTCAAACCCTTTTAATAATAATGATTTCCCGCCCGCAAAAACAGGTTTTGGGAAATTCAACGTTCCCGTAATTTAGGTGGACCCATTATGCGGGCCCTGAAGGTTCTCTGGGGCATTTTCAAGGGCAGCAATTTCACCGCCTAAAAGGGGGAGTTAGGGGCAGCAATATTCCCGCCAGATAGAACAAGCGACCGAAGAGGCCCCCATGGGCTTATCCCGGGTTTTTTAAGGTTTTCAATCCCTCCGTCTTTTTCAGCAGATGCAATTTCAGGTGAGGTCCTTTAAGGGGAGATCCTCTGACATTCACTCCCATCTTTTTACAATTTTTTTGCTCTATTGTGGGTTAATTTTTGGGACTGATGAATTTTAATTTCCATTTTTTTCCATCTGAGTAATTGAAATTTCTCACTTGAATTTTTATTTTTTTTTTATGGCCCCCCTTTTAAAAATTTGGTTTATGTCTGTTGGAGTCTTTCAGTGTTTTCAAGGGGGAACGTCATACAATTCGGGGGTCATCTGAAAAAAGACACGGCACTGTGGTTATACCCCCTTTTAGGGCCGATATGAGGATGGGGAACAGGATGGGACAGTTGTGCCTTTTGGAACGAGTTTTTCCCAAATGCCCCAGACTTTTCCTGTTTACTACACTTTTGGTTTTACTTGTTGGGGAAAATTTTAGATCCATCTACCAACTTTTCCTGTTTCCTTATCAGCATTTTGTGTGCTATTAACCTGGGCACATTTTTTTAAATTTTTTAAAGTTGTGTATATAAATCTATTCTGTTTGTCTTCAACACCCGGGGACCTTGCCTTTTCCCAGAGTTGGGACAAGGGGAGGGGCCCTGCTCAAACCCATGCTGCCCGGGGTCAAGATGGGAAAAGATTCGTTTTCTTTTGAACCCTTTCAAATTTTTAAAGGGACGTTAACGCATTGGCTGTATTTTTTTCTTTTCTTTCCCCCTTTTTGGGAGGGGGGCTTGCTTTTTTTTTAGTACGCGGGACCCCCCAGTGTCCATGCCCCTCCATAGGATGAAAAAGAGTGATGGGGCTTCGTTTTGATAACCGGGCCCCACGATGGGGCCGGAGCGGGTGCAGGGGCATGTCATTTATTCCCTTTTTGAAGTCTTTTGGGGTCGGGGTTTTTCGATAGGCATTGTTTGGGCCTTAAAAAAAAAATTCTTTTGGGTTTTGACAGTCGGGTTAGCGGTCGCAAAAAACATCATACTGGGACTTAAGTAACTCCCCTTTTTCCCTTGCTGTCATCTGTGTAGGACCCATCCCAAGGGGGGAATAGGGGTTGGCTGACTTTTTTTTTTGAAAAAAAAGAAATATTTTGGGGTTTTTTTCAATTTTTTAGGGTTTTTTGTTTCCGGTTTTTTTCCAAAAACCCTTTATTTTTAATTGATTTTTGCATTTTCACTAGTGCCCCCCTTCTTTTTAAAAGGATATTTGGCCCCTGCCCCCGCCCGTTATTTTTTTTGCCTTCGCCATGGGGACCTCTCTTCTATTTTTGCATCTTCTCCCCCTTTTCCCCTTTGGGAATTTGCCTTTAGCAAACCCAATACCACAGAGAATTTTCTAGACATGGGTTGGAAACCCCGATTTGGACCCCCAGATATCTTTGGGGTTTGGGGTTTACTTCCCCCTTTTTGGGATTTAAATTGAATTTTTGGGGAAAGGTTTTCCCCGCGGCTGATCACTTTTTTTTGATCTGGGGCCCGCATCATGTCTGGGCCTCATTATGTTTTGACATATATTTTTTTTATATAAACATTTGTATCAGAAACATTGTTGGTGAAGATAAGGGGTTTTTAAAAGGGGAAAATAACCTCCCGTCACACAACTAAAAAGACCCCACCTCCCGTATAAACCCACGACTTGAAGGGGAAAAAAAAGAAAACCTGAAACTTTCCCAAAATTAAGATTAGCCCAAAATTTTCTTAAAATTTTTTTCCCCAAAATTTTTTTTTAATTTAAAAGAATCCAATTTTTAAAACCCAAAAGAAATATTCATTTTTTTTTAAAACGTTTTAATGAAACATGATTTATTTATTTTCTCAACCTGGGCTTTTGATACAACCTTTCAGCATTTTGAAAAAGTGGGTTAAAAAATTTTTTTCATGAATAAATAAACATTAGAATCTCCCGTTCAATGCTTTTTTTGTTTTTTTTTAACTTGTTTAAGACTTTTACCAGTTTGACCATAATAAAATTTTTCACCTTTTTTAAGGGAACATTGATTTTAAATTTTTTAAAATTTTCAGAAAAACCACAAATAATTTTTCCATATACACTATTACTCTTCACATCATGAATTAAAGTGGTTTTTTTTTTTCAATGTTTTTGAATTTTTTTTTTATTCCAAATTCATAGATGAAGAAAATTTTATGAAATAGAATGATTTTAAAAAACCCAAGAAAATAATTGATAAATTTTTAAAAAGCTAGGAAATTTTTTTTAAACCAAAAAGGGGGAACCAACCCCCAACCAAAAAAATGTAATAATATTGGAGAATTACGACAATATGTTATAAAAAGGGGAAAATGAATAGTAAATTGTGGCAACCCCCCCGTTTCCAAGCCCCAAGCCCTGGGGGCAAACGTTAAAAAAAAAGGTTTGCTGCATTTTTGTCCTTTCTAACCAAAAAAAAGTTTTGGTTTTTTCCCCCAGAAAACTTATTTATATGCCCCCCTTTTGAATTTTAATATCAAAGTTTTTTTTAAAAACTAAAAGTAAAAAAAATTTTTTTAAAAATTTCCCCCCAAAAGCTGACGGGTTTCATAAGATTCCCCAAAATGTATAAAGTTTATTATGGTCAAACTGGTAAATCTTGAACTAAGATTAAAAAAAAAATATACATTTTAACTGAAAAATTCTAATGCTCATTTATTCATGTAAGATTTTTCCCTCCCCAAATTATTTTAAAAAGCTGAGAAGGACAAAGGAACATGAAATAAGAAAAGGGGGGAAAAGGAGGCCCCTTGGCCCCCAATACGGTCCTTTACAATGTCCCACAACAGAAATTTTTTCAACCCCCTTTTAATGCTACCCAAGAAATAAGCTTTGACAACTACCCACTCATGGTCCCCTCAAACCCAACCCCCCCCCACTCAGAATTTATCCAACCAAATTTTAAACTACCCAAAGGGCCAGTTTAATAACCCTACAGGCAAGTCCATTGGGGGAAATATAATAGAATCATGTTTTTTAAAAAGGTTTAAAATAATATAATATTTTTTTTGGTTTTAAAAATTTGGGGTTCATTTAAAATTAAAAAAAAAAATTTGGGGAAAATTTAATGAAAAAACAATCTTAATTTTGGGAAGATTTTCGGGTCCTTTCTTATGTTCCCCTTCACAGAGGGAGATGTTACCCCAAATGGGGAGGTGGTCTTTGTTAGGTGAGTGACTGTGGGGTTTCTCCCCCTTTAATAACCCTTTTTGTCATTTTTCCCTTTTTATTTCCCTTGATAAAGTAGTCACAAAGCGTTTGGAATTTCCCCTTTTTTTTTTCATAGTGGTTGTTTGTTTATATATATATATATATATATATATATATATGTCTCCGATTGGAAAAAATTGCGTTTTTGGAAATAAAACGCCCCACCTTGTCATATAAGACAAGTGAAAATTTTTTATGCAATACCCCAAAATCATTCAAAATAAAAAAAAAATTTTTTCCCATTGTGTTTTTTTATTATTAAATTAAATTTTAAGTATCTAAAATATATTTAGTTGGGTTGGGGGAAATTTAAAATTTGGGCTTTTTAAAAAGGGGTTGGACGTTTTAAATTTTTTGTAAAAAAATTTAAATTTACATTAACATAAATGAAAAATATACTTAAAGAAAAAAAAATTTTGAAAGGGACTTAAAAATGAGTTCTTGCTAATTACCGTTTTCCAACGAAGAATATATATATATATATATATATATATAGGAGTGGGTTGGGAGACGGGGAACCCCCCCGGGGGGTACTCCCGTCCCCAAGTGAGGTAAAACGAAAGCCTGAATTTTTTTTCAGATGGTAGGAGTGGTGTTTTTTTTTTTATCTCATAAACATAAAATTTCAAAACATCTTGGTATTTTACTAACTTTGGTCACACCCTTAGTACAAAAATATATATAACACCCCTGGGTTTTTTTCTTTTTTTTAATAGTTTTTGTTTTTATTTTCATCTCCATGGGGGGGGAACAGAATTCTTTCCGTAAACCATGGTTTAAAGGGACAAATGGGGGGGAAAAGAACCCCCTTTCCGATATATTACAAAAGAAAAGGGGGAAATTTTTTTTTATTTTGGGGCCCCCGCTTGGTGGGGAAAGGGGCCGAGGGTTTAAAAAAGAAGAAAAAATATATATATATATATATATATATATATATATATATATATAATTTTTATATATATATATATTTATATATTTTTTAAAAATCCCGGGGTTTCCCGGGGGGGGGGGCCCCAAAAAAAAAAATTTTTTCATCATTCACTCCATCACTGTCTTGCCAAAAGGGGGCTTCCCCAGTTTTTAAAATGCAACAAACACCCCCCAGAGTGCCACGTACTTCCCCTCTCCGAATTAAGTCCGGGCCCGCCGGTTTCCGAATCCCCATAAATGTTTCTTTGCTCACACCCAACAGCACGTCAAGTATTCCATGCCTCCATTCACTCCCCCCAAATATCAAGCCGCTGGGGAATCCGCCCCCACAAAATTTTTTCCCCCCCCCACCCTTTCCAGGAACCCCTACCCCCCCTTTCCCCCCCCTACAATTTTTTTAAACCCCGGGGACTCCTTGCCCCCCCTTTTTTTTACATTCCCAAAACCCCCTTTTAAAAACCCCCCCTCAGCTCACTGGACAATCGTTTTGGAAAGCACCTCCTCCTAATTTCCCAAAACCCCCAAATTTTTCTTTATTCACAACACACCCCAGACAAAAATTTTCCGCCCCAGCCTTCCTCGGGGAAAATTCATCACCATGCTTCACACCCCCATAAGAGCGTTGGATAATATACCCCAAAAATTCCCCCTTTTTTCCCCGGGGAAGGGTTTTTGTTCCCAGACTAAAAGCTCCCCCCACCCTTTTTTCCCCCATCACCCAGATTCACCTCATCCTTCATAGACCCATCCCCCCCACTCCCAAAACTTGAATACATTCACCTCCTCCATACCTTCCCTCCAACTATATCCAACTTTTCCCATTCTTTTGTTATCCCCCTCACCTTTCTTTCCCTATTCACTTTCAATTTCTTCTTTAAACCTACCAAACATCCACCAACCCGCAACTTTCTTCGAACCTCCCAAAACATTTTCAGAAAAGCAACTGTGACAACTACTTTTATTTTTTTTTATTTTTAGCCCAACATCTTTTCCCAAAACCGTCGCTTCACTTTCACAACCCCATCATAAATATATTGAACAACCACGGTGACATCACACACCTTTTTAGGGGCCCCTTTTACAAATAGTCCCCTTCCCCCCACACTCAACCTGGCCCCCCCCATCCCCAAAAAAATTTTATGTTTTGAACCCCTTCCTTTTCCCACCTGCAACATCTCCACTTTTCCCCCATCTACCCTATCAACGCCTTTTAAACCATAAATGCCACAAAAACATCTTTACCCTTATCCAAATCTTTCACCTATTTTACTGTAAACACTTTCACACATATATATATATATATATATATATATATATATATATATATATATATATATATATATATATATATATAAAAGGGGGTTAGGAAAAAACCTTGTTTTTGGCAAATTGCAACGTTCACCTTGCCACATAAAAAAAAGGGGAAAAAATTTTGTATAAAAATTTTCCCCAAAAATCATTCGAACATAACGAAAAAATATATTTCATTGTTTTTTTTTAATTTTTAAATTAATGTTAACGTATCTAAAATAATTTTTTTTAAAAAAATTAAAAATTTTTGTTGTAAAAAGGGTTTGGGGTATTTTTTCAAAGTTTTTTGGTACAAAATTATAAATTCTTACATTAACATAAATGAAAATATATATTTTAAAAGAAAAAGGGGAAAATTTTTGGGGTTTAATTTTTAGATGAGTTCGCAATTTTTGACCAGTTTTTTTCCTGGACAAATTTAAAATATATATATATATTATATATATATATATATATATATATATATATATATATATATATAATATATATATATATATATATATATATATATATTTTTCCAACAGGCCAAAAAAGGAAAAATTTCATCACTCACCCAAAATATTTTTCCTTGTCAGAGGCGTTTACACCAAGCAAAATAAAACTTAAAACCCTTCCTTAAAGGGGTGACCCTGTACTTACCTTTTTTAAAACCCCAACAGCCGCCAAAAAACCTTTGGGCCCCCTTTCGCTTCTTTAACACGCCCCCCGCTTGCGGGAAAACCCAAACCCCCTCCAAAAAATTCCCTTTTTCCCCTCCCCCCAACCTTTTTTCGGGGCCGACCCCCCCCCTTCCCCACTAAAGATTCATACACCCCGAAGTGATTTTTGTTCCATCCTTTTAACATGTCCAAACCTTTTTCAACAACCCCCCCACCTCTGGATAATTTTTTTGGTAATCCCACACCCCTTTTAATTTTTAAACTTTTGATTAGGGTTTTATATTCACACCAAACATTGACCTCAGACAAAAATCCCAAAATGCCCCAGCCTTCCTTGTTGAATTTATTCCCCAAAATTTTCCCCCACCCATACAAGAGGTTGGTATGACTAACCCCACATACTTCCCCCCGCTTTCAGGGGGTAAAGCCCCCTGTCCCCGCTCCCACCCCCTCTTTTTTCCCCCTTTTTATGAATTCTTCCCCTTAAAAATACCATCTCCCCGAAACACCAAACCCCCAAAATTTTGGGGAAAACATTCCCCTTTCCCTACTTCCCCCCAATTTTCCAAATTTTCCCCTTATCAAATTTTTTTTTTATCCTCACCCCTTTTTTTTCCCCTATTCATTTTAAATTTTTTTTTTAAAACCCACCAAACCATCCCCCCAACCTCTGCAACTTCTCTTCAGAATCCCCAAAAGCACATTTAAAACCCGCAAAGAAACTTAAATTTTCCCCTTTTTTTTTAGATTTTTTTTTCTTTTCCCCACACCCTTTTCCAACCCCGAGCATTCACTTTTTTTCAACCCCATCTATAAATAATTTAAAAAACCAAGGGGATCACACATCCCCCCCCAAACCTACTTTTACTGGGAAAAACCCCCTCGCCACATACTCAACCTGAGCCTCACTATCCCCCGTTAAAAATTTACTGTTTTCAGTACCCTACCCCCTTCCATAAACACTGCCCATTGCCCCCTTATTCCCCCCCGCCAATACCCCCTTTTTTCCAAACCCCAAAACAAAACCTTTTTTAAATTAAGCTTTTAAAAAAAACCATTTCCTTTCTGGCCAATAACCAATGAAAAATTTTTTGGCTTTATTTTTTTGTAGACACGTCTCGCCGCCAGGTCCTTGGGGGGAGAGACCAAATTTTAAAATTGTATTACGGTTACGCTCAGTCCAGACTTTTTACGAAGTGGGGAATTTATTAGGTATTTTTACCTTTGTTTAGAATTTAGAGAATGTATTGGTTTAAAGTTTTTGATGGTCCTGAGGGTCTAACAGCGCCCGAACGTGTTATAGTTGACGAGAACGATAACACAAAGTCCGGTTTTGGGCCCGGGGGAAAACCCTACCCAATGAATTTGGGCTCGAATTACAATTACAGGGGTGTTGATGTGCTGGGTTATTATATTCAGATCAATCCCAGAGTAGTTTAAAGAGCCTTGGGGTCAGTGTCTAGACCAGAATCCCTGTGAGTCAGTGTCTGACCCGAACCCCCAGAGTAAGTTATCACATAGACCGTTTTGGGGTAAGAGACCCGGACCAGGTGTTCGATGCACTGCTGACGAAACAGACTTATCAGAATCTATGGATATGGTTTCCCGTTCCCACAGTGCACTGGGTCATCATTCCCCATCCACCTCGGTGAGGGCAGACACGGGGTTCTCTTCGAGGGGGCAAGGACGTGTAAGGGACTTTAAGGGGCGTGGGGACGAGGAGAGTTGACCTAGGCCGGCGGCGCGCACCAGAGCAAAGGGCCTGATTGGTCGACAGGGCACCCCTTTGGGGGGGCGGTTGTGAAGTCACGGGCGGGGGGCGAGGTGCGGGGGCCGGGTGGGGGTCGGGGGGCGGGGGGCGGGGGCGGGGGCCGTTTTTCTCGGTTGGGGGTTTTTAAAAGAGGGGGTGTTGGGGTTCATTCCCCCGGGAGGAACCTTAAGAGCGCATTTATCTGGGACGATTATATCGGCAAAAACCAGCTCGTTGATGATGATAGAGCAGAGTTGCCATCGCCCGGCCATGTCACGGGCCATCATGTACAGAGCCCCCTTCATTCCCCCTTTTTGAAAACCCTGAGGAGATAGTGTAGAAGAGAGTTTTAAAGTTTAGAATTCGCAGAACGGGCGAAATATTCACAAAGCTTTGCTGGGCTAAAACGTCTAGCGTTATTGGTGCAGATAGGACCAGTGTGGTACTGTGGTAGAGCATTGCGTACCTTGTTCAAGGTGCGAAGGTCTGAATCTCCTTCAACCTGAGATTAGTGTTGTGAATATTTTAATATTTTACCTGTTCTTGAATTTATATATATATATATATATATATATATATATATATATATATATATATATATATATATATATATATATATATATATATATATATATATATATATATATATATATATATATATATATTATATATATATATATATATATATATATATATATATATATATATATATATATATATATATATATTATATATAAAAATTCCTGATTACGATATTTTTTCATTCCAGCCAATTTCCGCGGGGGCCCGATTTTTAAAAGAAAAATTTTCATCATCATTCACTCCATCCCCGTTTGCCAGAGGCGTGCTTACACCAGTTATAAAACTGCAAAATTTAACATCCTTCCTTCAGAGTGCAGACACTCAAACCCCATCTATAAATATATTGAACCATAGTGACATCACACATCCTGTAAGGCCCATTTTTACAGGGAAATAACTCCTCTCCCACATACCCTAACCTGAGTTCACTATTCTCGGAAACTCTTCACTGCTTTCAGTAACCCACCTCCATTCCATACATTTACATCTCCCCATGCCCCCATCCACCCATCACACACCTTTTCCAAACCATAAATGCCACAAAAACCTTATCTAAATACTGATCACCTATATGTTTTCTGTAAACACTTGGGGTTCACACTCTACCCTTCCAAAGCCTCCTTGTTCATCTGCTATCCTACTCCGTCTTACTTTAATTCTTTCAAAATACCCTACCAACACTTTACCAGGTATACCAAAAGACTTATTCCCCCCTAATTTTTACATCCCCTTTTGTCCGCTTTGCCTTTATACAAAGGAACTATATGCTCTTGCAATTCCTAGGTATTACCCCTTCCATACATTTATTAAATAATAGCCCAACCACTTCAAAACTTTAAACCATCAATCCCATGCCTTACCCCTTCATTCTTCACACTGCCTCACGAACTTTCCCACACTCACAATGGCTCTTTCCTACTCCTCCTTACCTACAAGATGGTATTCCCCCTTTCCCATACAAGAAATCACAATTATCTTCATCAAAAATTTAACAATTCCCCAAAAAATTCTCCATCTTCCTGATACCTAACTCTCCTCTCCATTTTTAACTGTCAAACCATTGTTCCTAGGCTTCGTCAACTTATTAATTAATTTAAAACTTTTCTTATTTTCAGCAAAATTTTTTAACATCTCACTCACTTCATTTACTCTCTTTATATTTTTGCCTTCCACTCTCTTAACCCTTTTTTTATTCCATGTACTCTTCCTCATTGCATCACTTCTACTTTTTAAAATTCCCCTATTAACTTTTCCATTATACTCTTTACATCATAATTCCACCAATCCCCTTTTTCCCCGAACCCACCTTTTTTGTAACCACAAATTTCTGTTGAACACCTAACACCAAAAATTCTTAAACCCCACCCCATACATCATTGACCCCATTGCCTATACTTACTATCCTCCAATAGTTGTTTATACCTTACCCTAACTGCCTCCTCGTGGGTTTTTAAACCTTCACCTCTCTTATTCCTGCTTCTATTTATTTTCCTTGGATCCCATCTACCTTTTACTCCACTCGTAGCTACAACTAAAAAGTGATCTGATATAGGGCATCTCTATAAATATGTACATCCTGGAAGTCTACTTAAAACTTTTTCTACCAATCGTAGTCCAACAAAACTGTTATTTGCCCTACGTCATATCTTGTATATTTATTTATTATCTTTTCTTAAAATATGTTATTACCTATAACCAAACCCCTTTATGCAAAGTTCAATTAAAGGGATCCATTTTTATATACACGTGGCACCCCAAACTTACCTACCACAACCCCTCTAAATGCTCCCACTTTAGCATTTAGGTCTCCCCCCCCCCACTTTCCCCTCACTTGGGTTAAAAGTTCCAAACATTCGTTTAAATCTCCCAAAATCTCTCCTCTATACTCCTCTTCGGGCATACAGTTATTATGACCCACTTTTTTATCCGGCCCCTTTTTTTTAATCCAAAACCTTGAATTTATACATTTATATTCCCCTTCCTTCCAAATTTATCATTCAACATTATAGCTACCCCTTCCTTGCTCCTCTCGATCTCTGACAATCCCCCTTTTTTTCCCCCCCCCGGAAAACCCCTCCCCCTTAGCTTTGTTTCACTTACAAATTCATTCCCCCATTTATATAAACCTCCCCTTACTATATACCAGCCTTCCCCCCTTTCATATTTCCACCCCCCCTTTTCAAAAAATTTCCCCCTTTCATATATAAACCCCCCACTTATCATATTAAACCCCTTCCCCTTATATATAACCCCCCCCATTTTCATATATACCAGCCTTCCCCACTTATCATATATACCAGCCATCCCCTACTTATCATATAACAGCCTTCCCCACTTATCATATATACCAGCCTTCCCATTATCATATATACCAGCCTTCCCCACTTATCATATATACCAGCTTCCCCACTTATCATATATACCAGCCTTCCCACTTATCATATATACCAGCCTTCCCACTTATCATATATACCAGCCTTCCCTCACTTATCATATATACCAGCCTTCCCCACTTATCATATATACCAGCTTTCCCCACTTATCATATATACCAGCCTTTCCCACTTATCATATATACCAGCCTTCCCCACTTATCATATATACCAGCCTTCCCCACTTATCATATATACCAGCCTTCCCCCACTTATCATATATACCACCTTTCCCCACTTATCATATATACCAGGTTTCCCCCACTTATCATATATACCAATCTTCCCCCACTTATCATATATACCAGCCTTCCCCACTTATCATATATACCAGGTTTCCCCCACTTATCATATATACCAGCCTTCCCCACTTATCATATATACCAGCCTTCCCCACTTATCATATATACCAGCCTTCCCACTTATCATATATACCAGCCTTCTCCCACTTATCATATACCAGCCTTCCCACTTATTATATATACCAGGTTTCCACTTATCATATATACCAGCCTTCCCCACTTATCATATATACCACCTTCCCCACTTATCATATATACCAGCCTTCCCCACTTATCATATATACCAGCCTTCCCCACTTATCATATATACCATCTTCCCACTTATCATATATACCAGCCTTCCCCACTTATCATATATACCAGCCTTCCCCACTTATCATATATACCAGCCTTCCCCACTTATCATATATACCAGCTTCCCCACTTATCATATATACCAGCCTTCCCCACTTATCATATATACCAGCCTTCTCCACTTATTATATATACCAGCTTTCCCACTTATCATATATACCAGCTTCCACTTATCATATATACCAGCCTTCCCACTTATCATATATACCAGCCTTCCCCACTTATCTATATACCAGCCTTCCCCACTTATCATATATACCAGCCTTCCCACTTATCATATATACCAGCTTCCCCACTTATCATATATACCAGCCTTCCCCCTCTTATCATTTATACCAGCCTTAACACACTTATCATATATACTAGCCTTCCCCCACTTATCATATATACCAGTCTTTCTCCACTTATCATATATACCATCATTCCCGCTACTTATCATATATACCAGCCTTCCCGCCACTTATCATATATACCAGCATTCCCGCTGGTATATATGATATATACCAGCGTTCCCCCACTTATCATATATACCAGCCTTCCCCACTTATATATATACCAGGTTTCCCACTTATCATATATACCAGCCTTCCCCACTTATCATATATACCAGCCTTCCCCCACTTATCATATATACCAGCCTTCCCCACTTATTATATATACCAGGTTTCCCCCACTTATCATATATACCAGCCTTCCCCCACTTATCATATATACCAGCCTTCCCCACTTATCATATATACCAGGTTTCCCCCACTTATCATATATACCAGTCTTCCCCCACTTATCATATATACCAGCCTTCCCCACTTATTATATATACCAGGTTTCCCCCACTTATCATATATACCAGCCTTCCCCCACTTATCATATATACCACCTTTCCCCACTTATCATATATACCAGCCTTCCCCCACTTATCATATATACCAGCCTTCCCCCACTTATCATATATACTAGCCTTCCCCCACTTATCATATATAACAGCCTTCCCTCACTTATCATATATACCAGCCTTCCCTCACTTATCATATATACCAGCCTTCCCGCACTTATCATATATACCAGCCTTCCCTCACTTATCATATATACCAGCCTTCTCCCACTTATCATATATACCAGCCTTCCCTCACTTATCATATATACCAGCCTTCCCCCACTTATCATATATACCAGCCTTCCCACATTTATCATATATACCAGCCTCTCATTGACTCAAGTTGGACCGAAACGTCCTTTTATTTATCACTTCTCCTAAGAGCGTTTGTTATTTGTATGTATGTATGTATGTATGTATGTATATATGAATATATGTGCTGGAGTGTGAACAGTGTAATATTATGTGAAAGGATTCAGGGAAACCGGTTAGCCGGACTTGAGTCCTGGAGGTGGAAGGTACAATGCCTACACTCTTAATGATGGGTTTGGGAGGGACATCTGAAGTGTCGCATCTGCGCGCCTCTGGCAAGACAGTCATAGTGTAAATGAAGGTGAAGGTGTTCCTTTCTCGGGTCACCCTACCTCGGTAGGAGACAGCTAGCTTTTTAAAAAATCTATTTATATGCAATAAACAGTAAGCACGTGATATCACAATATGCAAAATAACCAATGTGAAGAAAGTGTATTTCCTATCGCTTTCGTGATTTCTCAAATTATAATATAATAAGTGGGGAAGGCTGGTATATATGATAAGTGGGGGAAGGCTGGTATATATGATAAGTGGGGAAGGCTGGTATATGATGGGGGAAGCTGGTATATGATAAAGTGGGGAAACCTGGTATATAGATAAGTGAGTGGAAGGGACTGGATATATACCAGCCTTCCCTCACTTATCATATATACCAGCCTTCCCCACTTATTATATATACCAGGTTTCCCCCACTTATCATATATACCAGCCTTCCCCCACTTATCATATACCAGCCTCCCCCACTTATCATATATAACAGCCTTCCCTCACTTATCATATACCAGCCTTCCTCACTTATCATATATACCAGCCTTCCCCACTTATTATATATACCAGGTTTCCCCCACTTATCATATATACCAGCCTTCCCCCACTTATCATATATACCACCTTTCCCCACTTATCATATATACCAGCCTTCCCCATATCATTTTACCAGCCTTCCCCACTTATCATATATACTAGCCTTCCCCACTTATCATATATAACAGCCTTCCCTCACTTATCATATATACCAGCCTTCCCCCACTTATCATATATACCAGCCTTCCCACTTATCATATATACCAGCCTTCCCCCACTTATCATATATACCAGCCTTCTCCCACTTATCATATATACCAGCCTTCCCCCACTTATCATATATACCAGCCTTCCCCCACTTATCATATATACCAACCTTCCCATTTTATCATATATACCAGCCTCTCATTGACTCAAGTTGGACCGAAACGTCCTTTATTGATCACTTCTCCTAAGAGCGTTTGTTATTTGTATGTATGTATGTATGTATGTATGTATATATGAATATATGTGCTGGAGTGTGAACAGTGTAATATTATGTGAAAGGATTCAGGGAAACCGGTTAGCCGGACTTGAGTCCTGGAGGTGGAAGGTACAATGCCTACACTCTTAATGATGGGTTTGGGAGGGACATCTGAAGTGTCGCATCTGCGCGCCTCTGGCAAGACAGTCATAGTGTAAATGAAGGTGAAGGTGTTCCTTTCTCGGGTCACCCTACCTCGGTAGGAGACAGCTAGCTTTTTAAAAATCTATTTATATGCAATAAACAGTAAGCACGTGATATCACAATATGCAAAATAACCAATGTAAGAAAGTGTATTTCCTATCGCTTTCGTGATTTCTCAAATTATAATATAATAAGTGGAAGGCTGGTATATGATAAGTGGGAAGGCTGGATAATGATAAGTGGGAAGGCTGGTATATATATGTGGGGAAGGCTGGATATATGATATGGGAAACCTGGTATATATATAAGTGGAGAAGGCTGGTATATGATAGTGAAGGCTGGTATATATACCAGCCTTCCTCACTTATCATATATACCAGCCTTCCCACTTATTATATATACCAGGTTTCCCCACTTATCATATATACCAGCCTTCCCCACTTATCATATATACCAGCCTACCCTCACTTATCATATATACAGCCTTCCCTCACTTATCATATATACCAGCCTCCTCATATCATATGTTCCCACTTATTATATATACCAGGTTTCCACTTATCATATATACCAGCCTTCCCCACTTATCATATATACCACCTTTCCCCACTTATCATATATACCAGCCTTCCCCACTTATCATATATCCAGCCTTCCCCACTTATCATATATACTTGCCTTCCCCACTTATCATATATAACAGCCTTCCTCACTTATCATATATACCAGCCTTCCTCACTTATCATATATACCAGCCTTCCGCACTTATCATATATACCAGCCTTCCTCACTTATCATATATACCAGCCTTCTCCCACTTATCATATATACCATTCCCTCACTTATCATATATACCAGCCTTCCCCCACTTATCATATATACCAGCCTTCCCACATTTATCATATATACCAGCCTCTCATTGACTCAAGTTGGACCGAAACGTCCTTTTATTTATCACTTCTCCTAAGAGCGTTTGTTATTTGTATGTATGTATGTATGTATGTATGTATATATGAATATATGTGCTGGAGTGTGAACAGTGTAATATTATGTGAAAGGATTCAGGGAAACCGGTTAGCCGGACTTGAGTCCTGGAGGTGGAAGGTACAATGCCTACACTCTTAATGATGGGTTTGGGAGGGACATCTGAAGTGTCGCATCTGCGCGCCTCTGGCAAGACAGTCATAGTGTAAATGAAGGTGAAGGTGTTCCTTTCTCGGGTCACCCTACCTCGGTAGGAGACAGCTAGCTTTTTAAAAAATCTATTTATATGCAATAAACAGTAAGCACGTGATATCACAATATGCAAAATAACCAATGTGAAGAAAGTGTATTTCCTATCGCTTTCGTGATTTCTCAAATTATAAAGAACTTGTAAAAATAATAGGACCGCAGAAGGCTTATAAGGCTGAGATATCACCTCACATTTGACCTTACACCTGACTCAGCACACCGGGCGGGAATGTGAAGCTGAGATTTTTTCAAGTCATATATAAAGTAAAATTTATGAGTGGCATGTCAGGCATAGCTTATATTCCTTACAACTTGTATTAATTATAAATTAATCTAGTTTATATAACCCTGAACTACAATTCACATTAAAATCAATATTATTTTTTTATAAAAAAAAAGTATGAATTTTAATATGAATATATATGTGTACTTTGATGCAGAGTTTGAAGGTTCAAATTTAGTTGTTGACTAAATCAGCGCTGTTTGAGCCCCTCGTCCACTCTTCTGTTTATTCTTCAACAGTTGTTTATTACAACTTAATTTGTGTTCATAGACGATGTGGCTTTGAAGGAGAGGGGGTTAAAAGGAGATCTAGTAACTAATTCTCCTCTATAAATCACTACAAGTTAAAGAAAAACTTTCGTTTTTGTTTTTAGGTCACTCTGCCTCGCCGATTCTGCTTAAACATCCCGATTGAACCGAATGTGTGTGTGTGTGTGGACTCGGATTAAGTTGTAATAAACAACTGTCAGAGTCCTTCAGAGAGACAAGAATAGATCTACTGTTAAAGCTCCTGGGCTGAAGGATTTCAGTTGGGTTACTGTTGGTGCCTCTGGCGGAAGATATTACAGTAAGATTCCTTCCTAGACCATAGCACCATCATGCATGGTGGTGTAGTGGTCTAAGGCGTCTAGAGTTTACCTAGCTTCTCAGGATGCTGACTACACGACTCAGGCTCAATTCCATGCCGGTCACGTAGAAAAAAATTATATATATTGAGTCTGAATAAAAATATAATATATATATATATATATATATAAAATATATGGATGATATATTTATATATATATATATATATATATATATATATATACTATATTCATCATGTATTATATATAAAGAATAAGCGCCGCTATATGATTATGTAGAACCTCTCACATGCCTCCATCATGCATTCACATTACAGAACACCGTCTTCCTTAGGACTGACCCTGACCTCTCTTCGTATCCCTCATGCCCCATTTCTGGCACTCGTCTCGTGCAGACATCATGTAATCTTCCTTCAGGTCCTCGATCCCCTGCACTCTCTTTCCTCTTATTCCTTCCTCTCTCTCTTTTGCCTGTCTCTTGTCAAAACAAGTTGAAAACCTTACAGTCAGATGCAGTCAACCCACCCTCAGTGCTGTCCTCTTTTCCCATACTTGTGTTTATGTATCGTTGTCACATTTATGTCTAAGGTAGTGTGCTGTTTCAATGTGTCTGGTTGTGTGTGTGTGAATTTATATCTGAGTGTGTGTGTGTGTGAATGTATGTCTGAGTGTGTGTGTGTGTGTGTGAATGTATGTCTGAGTGTGTGTGTGTGTGTGTGTGTTTGTGTATATTACCTCTGCATTCTATTGTTCTATTGGTCCTCCGGTACATCCAAGCCCAGTAGTTGTGAGAGGCAGGAGCGACCTGCTACCCATGCTGCCCTGGGTTTTGCAGTTGTTGGGTATCTAAGTAGTTGGCGACCTTGCTTCGTAGAAGATTTTCAAAGATTTTTTTATGATGTGGGACATTAGTGCTATTGGTCTGTAATTCTTTGCAATTGCTTTACTGCGACCTTTGTGGAGTAGGACTTTGTCTGTTGTTGTTAGTGACTGTGGGATAACCCCTGTGTCCAAGCTCCCTCTCAATAGAATATTTAAGTCAGGTGGAAGGGGGTTCTTACAGTTCTTGATGAACACGGTGTTCCACGGGTCTGGACCTGGGGCAGAGTGCATGAGCATGTTGTTAACTGCTTTTTAAAAGCCCTGTGGAGTTAGGGTTATATCAGAAATTCTTCAGTCATTTAAAAATATTTAAATCTCGGTCATAATAAAAATCCTTTAGATCGTCGACACTTAGTCTGAATAACGGCTAACTAAACACTGAGTCATATTCATTTCTTTGCTGTCGTCTGTGTAAGTCCCACCTCGTTTAAGCAGGGGCCCAATACTGGATGTGGTTTTTGCCACAGATTTGGCATAAGAAAAGAAATATTTTTAATTTCTTTCAATTTCGTTTATTGCTTTATTTTTGTGTGTTTCCTAGATGCTGTATGGTTCCTTTAACTTCAGTTCGATATTTTCTATTTCTGTAGCCAGTGTTTCCTTCCGAACTTCAGACAGACTGGCCCCTTGGAGAAGCTCTGTGATTCTTCACCTTCGTCTCTAGAGGAAGTGTCTCTCTCTTTCTGGTTTACATCTCTTCTTTTTTTTAGGGAATGTGCCTTAAGTTCATTTTGTCTAGGCAAAGGTTCAGATCCATGCTGTTTTGGATATTTTCCTAGAATGTTTTGTTTAGGATATGGTTAATTTGATCCCACTGTAAGTTTTTATTACTGAAACTGAATTTGATGAAGGCGCTCTCATAACTGATCTCATTTTACTGGTCAGGAGTCCTGCGCATACGTATGAATTTCGGTTAAGTTGTGATCCGAAGGTACTGTCTTTGATACTGTTATATTTTGTACCAGATGGTCATTATCAGGAAAAATAAGGTCAAGTGTATTTTCAAGTCTTGTTGGCGCCATTATTTGCTCGTTTTAGGTGAATTTGTTGCAGAGATTTAATCGCTCACGTGTAAGAGAATTTTCGTCTGAGCTGCTGCTGCTTCCTGCGGTTATCTCCGCTATAACATTTTTTAGTCGCATTCTTCCATGTTAGGTGTTATCTTAAATTGAAATCGCCAAGTAACAATATTTGTGGTGTTTAGTAATTCATATTGCGTTGTCAACGTGATCTTTTGTGTGGGTCTCTGTGAAAGCCGCAAACATTGGACTTGACTCTGTGAGGAGTCCTCTGATGAAAGGTATTTTGTTGTTGGGTGATGGCTTTAGATCCAATATATTTGCAATACAAATGTTGTCTAATTGACGGTATGTTGGGTGATTTATTTGATGGCACTAATATCTGTTGTTCTGGAGTGGGGGGCACTGACTGTGACTCCACTCTAGCAATGCTCCGAGGTGGTGGAGCATTTTTGTCATTTCCTGCCATTTTTTCCCTGGCACTAAAGATCTGTTTCTAGTTAGTAGTTGTAACTATCATGGTTAGTTTCCCAAGGTTTGTGGGATCTGTACTTTCTGGTCTCCTTTAAATGTTGTATCATTGTCTTTCAAGGACAGATTATTAACACATTTCAGGGTGAAAAAGTTTACATGAAGAAGAATAACTCATTCCTTTATTCATGAGGTCGTGGCAATTTTATGCATAGTCAAAGTTGCATATCCCATTTGTTTTTCTAGATATTTCATGCCTATAGATACCCCAGGCATAGAATCTACACAAATTTGATTTCTGATAGCTGGGAGTTGTGGCTGCTGACTTTTCTACTGGTGCAGATTTTGCTGACCCCTCACTGTCTCAGCATCCGAACAAGCATCACTTACATCACCGGTTATTTCTAGTCATGTATCAACACATCCCCCGAAGCATCATCCTCATTTTTGACATCACCAGCTGAAATGCTATTTTGTATTCCAAGATATTGTATGTCTAAGTCTGTACCTGTTTCTTCAGAAATACCAGGATCACTATCTCCAGCCGGCACACTGTTAGTACCAGGGCCGACAGCACCAGCTGGAATACTATCTAGCATCGTTGAGTTGAGTTTGCCCTGTTTTCTGATCCCCCTGTGTTGTTACACCATGGTGCTCTTTCTTGGACCTCTCTTATTTCTTCACTTTCCCAACTGTCGTATAACACTGTTAATTTCTCCATAAAAAGGAGATATTTTTTGTAAGTGTTTCTGTAGTTTACTGTGTAATATGCTCACACCGTCTATTGTCTTTCGAGCAGACCCAAAAATACTTTCCTGATTTAATATCAGTGCTAGTAGACGAAGAAACATTGGCGCATGAAATACGGCACCACTGCTGGCAAAGTAGCATTGTATCCCTCAAGTATATCGCTTGAAGCATTGTTACAATGTAGACACGGTTTCATCATGGCTGATATTATTCCAGTGATGGGTAAACAGTGACTTATAATTACAGTTTCACGAGCATCAACTGGTACAAAAAAAACTATTGTACTTTCTCGTGACCTACATAAATCTGGTAACAGTGTGTTTACATGTGCAGTGTCGTTCCTGTACACTCTTAACAGCACTATACAACGCACCTGCACTGCTACACTGTTTCCCAACACAACTTTACTTTTGGCACACTTGAAGTATTTCCTAGGTAGGCTAACTGGTATAAACTTTAGTAAACTATCACTCACTTCACTTTCTTCTGCTGCCACCACACTGTCTTGGACCTGTTGTAAGAGACTTTGTGGTCAATACAAAGAAAGGCTGAGAGCACTTAGAGTTGTGGCAGGGTTTCACCCCAGGTATGGTGCTAATGTTAAAATTGTGAAAATGATGTATCTTGCTTATATTAGATCATTGGTTGATTATGCTGCACCACTACTTGCTCTTGTGTCTGACTGGAAGCTTGGAGGGCTGGAAAAACTGCAGATCAAAGCTATGAGGATCATCCTAGGATGCCCTCGTACTGCCAAAATTCTAAATATGCGGAAAGAACTTGATATCCCAAGCTTCAGAGATCGTGTCACTGAAAGAAATATCCTCAATTAGGTCAATATGCTCATGCAAGCCCATTCAAACCCCTGCACCGAAGCCCTCCAAACGTATCTCAGCACTGGTGAACTCTCCTCCAGATGGATCATGAAAACTGGAATTGACCTCCACATGAACCAGATGCATGATCTATGTCAACTAAAGTAACCCCGGCACTTCCCAGCTCCATGGGATATTATCTCTTTCTAAACCACTATCTCTGTCCTTCATCTAAAAAAAATCCCAACCAAAGCTTCGCCTTGAAGCCAAGCAGGATGCCTTAAGCTGTATTGATGACTTATCCACACAGCAAACTTTTCATAAAGTTTAAGGTTCTGTTCACCAATCCACTGATGCAGCTGGTAGTGCTGCTGTTGTCATACAGAGTAATGGCTCTCATAAAGAAATTGGAGCACCCATTAATAACTGGGCCTCTACCCTTCAAACAGATTTGTTTGCCATACTCCTTGCACTCAAATGTGTCCAAGTATCGAAGGTTGACTCTTTAATTGTATCTGATTCCCTATCATCCATAAATGCTCACAACTCCTTAAGTATAAATTGTGGCATGCGTGTGTCAGAAGCCAGACACAGGCATGGTAGGTTTGTGGACACTGGAGTCAGAGTGCACATGCTGTGGATTCCATCTCACATTGGTCTTCAAATGCACGATAGAAATGATGAATTGGCTAACTTATATGCCTTCAGAGAGGAAGATTACAATATTGGCTTGTCAGTTTGAGAACAATAATACGAAAAGAACTTCAACTGAACTTTATTGACTTAAGACTTAGGGAGATTGACACCATTCAGTCCATCTATCATCATTCTATCATGCAGGAGGAGCCACATGTCTATGGTGCATCCAACAAAATAAGCAGACTCTTGGATGTCACTACCGCCCGCCTTCGGCTGGGTTATAAATATCTTTAGCAGGTTAATAACCACCACCAGATGTAGACCAAACGAAATGTAAACTTTGCCAGTTGGATTATTGTCACACCCTGCGTCATTATGTACTGGAGTGCGATAAAATTAATGAATTCAGAGACTACTCATTCAGAAATGTTCAATATATGTCAAAGTATTTTATCCACAGTGGTATATTACAGACCATTCTGGAAAAATACCCTGACTTTGCTCCCTGTAAATAAAGTATCACCACTTTGTGTGTGTGTGTGACCTAATTAATGTCTACATAAATAACTCATTACGATTGTGACCAGATATAAACATGTAAATAGTTCATTACCACTGTAACTTGTTTACTATCAAAACTTTGCTGCCCACTCCCTGGACCCATTATGTGCCTCTGTAAGCCTTTGACTACCACCCACACCATGGGTATGGGGTGACTACCACCCACACCATGGGTATGGGGTGACGACCGCCCACACCATGAGTATGTGGTGACTACCACCCACACCATGGATATGGGGTGACTACCGCCCACAGCATGGGTATGGGGTGACTACTGCCCACACCATGGGTATGGGGTGACTACCGCCCACACAATGGGTATGGGGTGACTACCACCCTCTCCATGGGTATGGGGTGACTACCACCCACACCATGAGTATGGGGTGACTACCACCCACACCATGGGTATGGGGTGACTACCACCCACACCATGAGTATGGGGTGACTACCACCCTCTCCATGGGTATGGGGTGACTACCACCCTCTCCATGGGTATGGGGTGACTACCACCCACACCATGGGTATGGGGTGACTACCACCCACACCATGGGTATGGGGTGACTACCACCCACACCATGAGTATGGGGTGACTACCACCCTCTCCATGGGTATGGGGTGACTACCACCCTCTCCATGGGTATGGGGTGACTACCACCCACACCATGGGTATGGGGTGACTACCACCCACACCATGGGTATGGAGTGCATAATAAAGATGTGAATTAAACTTAACTAACACCACACCGTACACTATAGTATCACTATGTTTTACACTATGGTATCACTGTTATATACTATGGTATCAGTGTTATATACTATGGTATCACTGTTATATACTATGGTATCACTGTTATATACTATGGTATCACTTTTATATACTATGGTATCACTGTTATATACTATGGTATCACTGTTATATACTATGGTATCACTGTTAAATACTATGGTATCACTATGTTTTATACTATGGTATCACAAAAACTTTCATCCCGCTGCATAATATTTGAAACTTTATACTTTATATATGGTATCACTATATACCTTATACATTGCACATGAAGGTGTTAGGCAAATAGTATCCTCTCGTGGATATATGGCAACTCTCTCCTGGCAGTTTAAATGGCTGTATAGTTGACATTCATTCTTCACCATTTCCCTTTTATTAGTTGGGAGCACTGAAGAGATTCACTGTGTACACTGACACAGGTCCAGTGCGGCCATACACTCCAGTGCGGCCATACACTCCAGTGCGGCCATACACTCCAGTGCGGCCATACACTCCAGTGCGGCCATACACTCCAGTGCGGCCATACACTCCAGTGCGGCCATACACTCCAGTGCGGCCATACACTCACCTAACTATAGCATTTCGAGACGCAGACGCTGTAAGAACTGATGATGATAATTTTAGTGGGATTAATAACCCGGGGGGTCAATAACCCACTTTTACCAAATATTGTCACTGTGTCTGGCTTATTTTCATTGGAGGTCCTTTGATCCTCTTTCCCAGGACACAACACAACGTGTATATAAACAAGAGCCAATGCGACCTTTATGACATTCTCACAATAAAATGTTTGATATTTACATTTTGTAACTATACTCCATCATGGTATTATCACTATACCATGGTATTACCACTATTCTCTACCATGGTATTATCACTATACCATGGGTATTACCACTATACTCTACCATGGTATTATCACTATACCATGGGTATTACCACTATACTCTACCATGGTATTATCACTATTCTCTACCATGGTATTACCACTATACTCTACCATTGTATTACCACTATACTCCACCATCGTATTACCAATATACTCTACCATGGTATTACCACTATACCATTGTATTACCATATATACTCTACCATGGTATTACCACTATACCATTGTATTACCACTATACTCCACCATGGTATTACCTCTATACTCTACCATGGTATTACCTCTATACTCTACCATGGTATTACCTCTATACTCTACCATGGTATTACCACTATACTCTACCATGGTATTATCACAATACCATGGTATTACCTCTATACTCTACCATGGTATTACCACTATAGTCCACCATGGTATTATCACTATACCATGGTATTATCACTATACTCTACCATGGTATTACCACTATACTCTACCATGGTATTATCACTATACTCTACCATGGTAGTATCACTATACCATGGTATTATCACTATACCATGGTATTACCACTATACTCTACCATGGTATTACCACTATACTCTACCATGGTATTACCACTATACTATACCATGATATTACCACTATACTCTACCATGGTATTACCACTATAGTCCACCATGGTATTATCACTAAACCATGGTATTACCACTATACTCTACCATGGTATTACCACTATAGTTCACCATGGTATTATCACTAAACCATGGTATTACCACTATACTCTACCATGGTATTACCACTATACTCTACCATGGTATTACCACTATACTCTACCATGGTATTACCACTATACTCTACCATGGTATTACCACTATAATCTAGTAATTCTAGTAAAGCATGCTGAGTGGTGTTCTAGTGAAGCACACTGAGTGGTGTTCTAGTAAAGCATACTGAGTGGTGTTCTAGTAAAGCATACTGAGTGGTGTTCTAGTGAAGCACACTGAGTGGTGTTCTAGTAAAGCATACTGAGTGGTGTTCTAGTAAAGCACACTGAGTGGTGTTCTAGTAAAGCATACTGAGTGGTGTTCTAGTAAAGCATACTGAGTGGTGTTCTAGTAAAGCATACTGAGTGGTGTTCTAGTAAAGCATACTGAGTGGTGTTCTAGTAAACAGAGGTGTTCTAGTAAATGCTGAGTGGTGTTCTAGTAAAGCACACTGAGTGTGTTCTAGTAAAGCATACTGAGTGGTGTTCTAGTAAAGCACACTGAGTGGTGTTCTAAATAAAGGCCTCTAGTGAGGGTGTTCTAGTAAAGCATACTGAGTGGTGTTCTAGTAAAGCATACTGAGTGGTGTTCTAGTGAAGCACACTGAGTGGTGTTCTAGTAAAGCATACTGAGTGGTGTTCTAGTAAAGCACACTGAGTGGTGTTCTAGTGAAGCACACTGAGTGGTGTTCCAGTGAAGCACATTGAGTGGTGTTCTAGTGAAGCACACTGAGTGGTGTTCTTGTAAAGCATACTGAGTGGTGTTCCAGTGAAGCACACTGAGTGGTGTTCTAGTGAAGCACACTGAGTGGTGTTCTAGTGAAGCACACTGAGATGTGTTCTAGTGAAGCCCCTAGTGGTTCTTGTGAGCACATGAGTGGTGTTCTAGTGAAGCATACTGAGTGGTGTTCTAGTGAAGCACACTGAGTGGTGTTCTAGTGAAGCAACTGAGTGGTGTTCTCTAGTAGCACACTGAGTGGTGTTCTAGTGAAGCCACTGAGTGGTGTTCTAGTGAAGCACAATGAGTGGTGTTCTAGTAAGCACACTGAGTGGTGTTCTAGTAAAGCATACTGAGTGGTGTTCCTAGTGAAGCTGAGTGGTGTCTGAGCCTAGTGAAGACACTGAGTGTGTTCTAGTAAGCAACTGAGTGGTGTTTGTGAAGCACACTGAGTGGTGTTCTAGTAAAGCACTGGTGGTGTTCTAGTGAAGCACACTTGGTGTTGGTACACACTGAGTGGTGTTCTAGTGAAGCACACTGAGTGGTGTTCTTAAAGCACACTGAGTGGTGTTCTAGTAAACACTGAGTGGTGTTTAAAGTAGCAACTGAGTGGTGTTCTAGTGAAGCACACTGAGTGGTGTTCTAGTAAGCATGAGTGGTGTCTACTAGTGAAGTGTCTGAAAGCTCTGAGGGTTTGTTAGCAAACTGAGTGGTGTTCTAGTAAAGCACATGAGTGGTGTTCTAGTAAAGCACATTGAGGGTGTCCTAGTAAAGCATCTGAGGGTGTTCTAACAAGGTTCTTGTAAAGTATGATGGTCTATAAAATGGGTCTAGAACATGTTCTAGTACATATGGTGTTCTGGAAGACACTGAGTGTGTTCATGAAGCAACTGAGGGTGTTCAGTACAACTAGGTGTTCTAGCAACTGTGGTGTTCTAGAGCACACTGTGTTCTTAACTGGGGTCTAGAACCATCTAGTGTGTTCTAAGACTGGTGGAACTGTAACACACTATGGTGTTCATGCAACGGTGGTGTTTGCACACATGGTGTTCGTACACACACTGAGTGGTGTTCTAGTGAAGCACACTGAGTGGTGTTCTAGTGAAGCACACTGAGTTGTGTTCTAGTGAAGCACACTGAGTGGTGTTCTTGTGAAGCACACTGAGTGGTGTTCTAGTGAAGCATACTGAGTGGTGTTCTAGTGAAGCACACTGAGTGGTGTTCTAGTGAAGCACACTGAGTGGTGTTCTAGTAAAGCACACTGAGTGGTGTTCTAGTAAAGCACACTGAGTGGTGTTCTAGTAAAGCACAATGAGTGGTGTTCTAGTAAAGCACACTGAGTGGTGTTCTAGTTAAGCATACTGAGTGGTGTTCTAGTAAAGCACACTGAGTGGTGTTCTAGTAAAGCACAATGAATGGTGTTCTAGTAAAGCATACTGAGTGGTGTTCTAGTGAAGCACACTGAGTGGTGTTCTAGTAAAGCATACTGAGTGGTGTTGTAGTGAAGCACACTGAGTGGTGTTCTAGTAAAGCACACTGAGTGGTGTTCTAGTGAAGCACATTGAGTGGTGTTCCAGTGAAGCACATTGAGTGGTGTTCTAGTGAAGCACACTGAGTGGTGTTCTTGTAAAGCATACTGATTGGTGTTCTAGTGAAGCACACTGAGTGGTGTTCTAGTGAAGCATACTGAGTGGCGTTCTAGTGAAGCACACTGAGGTGTGTTCTAGTGAAGCACACTGAGTGGTGTTCTAGTGAAGCACACTGAGTGGTGTTCTAGTTAAGCATACTTAGTGGTGTTCTAGTAAAGCACACTGAGTGGTGTTCTAGTAAAGCACACTGAGTGGTGTTCTAGTAAAGCATACTGAGTGATGTTCTAGTGAACCATACTGAGTGGTGTTCTAGTGAAGCACACTGAGTGGTGTTCTAGTAAAGCACACTGAGTGGTGTTCTAGTAAAGCACACTGAGTGGTGTTCTAGTAAAGCACACTGAGTGGTGTTCTAGTAAAGCATACTGAGTGGTGTTCTAGTGAAGCATACTGAGTGGTGTTCTAGTGAAGCACACTGAGTGGTGTTCTAGTGAAGCACACTGATTGGTGTTCTAGTGAAGCATACTGAGTGGTGTTCTAGTGAAGCATACTGAGTGGTGTTCTAGTGAAGCACACTGATTGGTGTTCTAGTGAAGCATACTGAGTGGTGTTCTAGTAAAGCACACTGATTGGTGTTCTAGTGAAGCACACTGAGTGGTGTTCTAGTGAAGCACACTGATTGGTGTTCTAGTGAAGCATACTGAGTGGTGTTCTAGTGAAGCACACTGATTGGTGTTCTAGTGAAGCACACTGAGTGGTGTTCTAGTGAAGCATACTGAGTGGTGTTCTAGTGAAGCACACTGAGTGGTGTTCTAGTGAAGCACACTGATTGGTGTTCTAGTGAAGCACACTGATTGGTGTTCTAGTGAAGCACACTGATTGGTGTTCTAGTGAAGCATACTGATTGGTGTTCTAGTGAAGCATACTGAGTGGTGTTCTAGTGAATCATACTGAGTGGTGTTCTAGTGAAGCACACTGAGTGGTGTTCTAGTGAAGCATACTGAGTGGTGTTCTAGTGAAGCATACTGAGTGGTGTTCTAGTGAAGCACACTGATTGGTGTTCTAGTGAAGCATACTGAGTGGTGTTCTAGTGAAGCACACTGATTGGTGTTCTAGTGAAGCACACTGAGTGGTGTTCTAGTGAAGCAAACTGAGTGGTGTTCTTCACTAGAACACCACTCAGTGTGCGTCTGTTTCTTTTATTTTTACCTGTTTTAATCTTGATTACTATGTGATTCTGCTTTATATCTGTGTTTCTATATCTGTAATACACTCAGACGCTAAAAATCACCCTGACTTTCTGCCCATCAACCCTACTGCATGAATGTGATGAATGCTGATGAATGAGACATACGAGTTGTAATATTCTCCCCATCTATCCTTCATCCTCCACCCCTCCCCTGCCTCACATCCTCTATCCCTCCCCTGCCTCACATCCTCTATCCCTCCCCTGCCTCTCATCCTCCACCCCTCCCCTGCCTCACATCCTCTATCCCTCCTCTGCCTCTCATCCTCCACCCCTACCCTGCCTCACATCCTCTATCCCTCCCCTGCCTCCCATCCTCCACCCCTCCCCTGCCTCACATCCTCTATCCCTCCCTGCCTCATCCTCCACCCCTCCCCTGCCTCACATCCTCTATCCCTCCCCTGCCTCACATCCTCCACCCCTCCCTGCCCCACATCCTCCACCCTCCCCTGCCCCACATCCTCCATCCCTCCCCTGCCTCACATCCTCTATCCCTCCCTGCCTCCCATCCTCCACCCTCCCCTGCCTCACATCCTCTATCCCTCCCTCCCTCACATCCTCCACCCTCCCCTGCCTCACATCCTCTATCCCTCCCTGCCTCACATCCTCCACCCCTCCTTTGCCCCACATCCTCCACCCCTCCCCTGCCTCACATCCTCCACCCTCCCCTGCCCCACATCCTCCACCCCTCCCCTGCCTCACATCTTCTATCCCTCCCCTGCCTCTCATCCTCCACCCCTTCCCTGCCTCACATCCTCTATCCCTCTCCTGCCTCTCATCCTCCACCCCTCCCCTGCCTCACATCCTCTATCCCTCCCCTGCCTCCCATCCTCCACCCCTCCCCTGCCTCACATCCTCTATCCCTCCCCTGCCTCACATCCTCCACCCCTCCCTGCCTCACATCCTCTATCCCTCCCCTGCCTCACATCCTCCACCCCTCCCTGCCTCACATCCTCCACCCCCCCCCTGCCCCACATCCTCCACTCCTCCTCTGCCTCACATCCTCCACCCCTTCCCTGCCTCACATCCTCCACCCCTCCCCTGCCTCACATCCTCCACCCCTCCCCTTCCTCATCCTCCCCCATCCCCTGCCCCACATCCTCCACCCCTCCCTGCCTCACATCCTCCACCCCTCCCCTGCCTCACATCCTCCAACCCTCCCTGCCTCACATCCTCCACCCTCCCCTGCCTACATCCTCCACCCCTCCCCTGCCCCACATCCTCCACCCCTCCCTGCCTCACATCCTCAACCCCTCTCCTGCCCCACATCCTCCACCCCTCCCCTGCCCCACATTCTCCACCCTCCCCTGCCCCACATCTTCCACCCCTCCCCTGCCTCACATCCTCCACTGCCTCACATCCTCCACCCTCCCTGCCCCACATCCTCCACCCCTCCCCTGCCCCACATCTTCCACCCCTCCCCTGCCCCACATCCTCTACCCCACGCTTGACTTAACCATTACACGTATATCATCTGGTTTGGTTGTTAGAGTAAATGGTGTCATATTAATAAAATTCTCTTTCTCAACAAAAAAAAATATTACAAAATTCTTATTACTCTTAGCCATTCCTCCTTTCATTACTAAGTTTTGCATATTTACCCAAATTAGAAAATTTACCCTTTTTTTCCTAAATTTGTGATGCCTGCAGACACTGGCACTCCCAGGCAGCTGCTGAGTTGCCTCTTCATCAGTGCTGGTCACGGGTTACACAGTGCTGGTCACGGGTCACACAGTGCTGGTCACGGGTCACACAGTCTACTCTACCCAAATAATACCTTAGACTCATATAATCTGCAGAAGGAATATTGGCGACTTTAATTTAATATGGTTATTAAGGAAACTCCACGATATACTAAAACTAAGTGGTGACGACCACTTTAACTAAACTATTTACTTCAAGATTTTTATCAGAGCTTCCTTGTTTACCAGAGCCACAGTAAGCAGGTTATGTCCTGTAGTTTGTTTACCAGAGCCACAGTAAGCAGGTTATGTCCTTTAGTTTGTTTACCAGAGCCACAGTAAGCAGGTTATGTCCTGTAGTTTGTTTACCAGAGCCACAGTAAGCAGGTTATGTCCTGTAGTTTGTTTACCAGAGCCACAGTAAGCAGGTTATGTCCTGTAGTTTGTTTACTAGAGCCACAGTAAGCAGGTTATGTCCTGTAGTTTGTTTACCAGAGCCACAGTAAGCAGGTTATGTCCTGTAGTTTGTTTACCAGAGCCACAGTAAGCAGGTTATGTCCTGTAGTTTGTTTACCAGAGCCACAGCAAACAGGTTATGTCCTCTAGTTAGTTCTCTTACAAACTGATTAAAAAAACACTTGTAGAAAGTCATTAGATTCTAGATTTCCTGTAATATGCTCCAGTCAATATGGCTAAAGTCAAAATCTCCCATTAAAACAACATTTTCATATCTAGATGCCTTAGCAATTTCGTGCCATTTTCATCTAGCATGGTCAGTATCTAGGTTTGGGGTTTCTAGTTCACACACAATATTAGCTTTGCTCCATCTTTGAGAAACTGGCCAAATAGATTTCGTGTTTCCTCCTTTCGTCTTTAAGTCGTTTCTGAAGCAACAGTTTAATGTTCTCTAACATACACTGCCACTTCTTAATGTTCTCTAACATACACTGCCACTTCTTAATGTTCTCTAACATACACTGCCACTTCTTAATGTTCTCTAACATACACTGCCACTTCTTAATGTTCTCTAACATACACTGCCACTTCTTAATGTTCTCTAACATACACTGCCACTTCTTAATGTTCTCTAACATACACTGCCACTTCTTAATGTTCTCTAACATACACTGCCACTTCTTAATGTTCTCTAACATACACTGCCACTTCTTAATGTTCTTTAACATACACTGCCACTTCTTAATGTTCTCTAACATACACTGCCACTTCTTAATGTTCTTTAACATACACTGCCACTTCTTAATGTTCTCTAACATACACTGCCACTTCGCCCTTTATCCTCTTGACAGTGTGAACATTATGTTTACCTCTGTATGGAACATCCAGCAAACATGTTTTTATTTTATTAGGCTGAACCAGGTCTTGTTCATTTTATTAATATCTAAATTTCTGCAGATACAATTAGTCGCAGCTGGTCTCATATTTCTTGCGCTCCCACAGTTGGTAATGAAGATGCGAAGGAAATTATTTTCGCATCTCTCCACCGCTGTTCTTCATTTGTACACTAATTCCTCTCTTTTTTATCAGTAACTAATAGAATTCGCTTCTCTGAATGTTTTCCTAAAATACCTTTAAAGTTCCGGCCCTAGAGCTGCAACACTTTATTGCCACACACTCCCATACCTTGAACTTCTCTCAGGTTAAATTGCTATACAGTTCAGTAAGAACCGTCTCCAGTAATATGCTATTCATCCCTTGTAAATATATTGACAAACACCGAGGTACTCACTGCTTAGTGAATAGGCGCAACAGCTATATGGAAGCATACAAAGCGCTTCACTCGTGCCAGGATCGAACCTGAGCCTTCAGATGTGAACCGAAGGAGCCACGTATGTTTTTTTAACAAATCTTGTTAAAACCATTAACTTAAGTTATATTCCTTTAGTTAAAATGTAAATCTAAGTTAACGCTGCCTCAGGGTGGACACACCTTCCTTACTCTTCTAGTGGACGCGCGCCTCGCTGACACGCCCACCTCTTCTCAATTCATTTATATACCTATAAATGAACTCTTTCTTTTACTATTCAATTAAACTTAGTATAATTTCCTTAAAACTAACTATATTAAAAAATATATGACAAATTCAAAATAGTAATAGTATTTTAGAAAAATGTGGAGTAAAGTGAAGAAATGTAGTTTTTAATTACAATCAAATATCCCAGTCGAAATAAGTCCCTTTGTTTGACTTTCTTTGAGTTATGATGGTAATTTTCACATATTATTATGTATGAAAATTGTTCTTTTCCCAGCATACATAAGGGGGATTACCAATAGACCCCTGGCTGTCTTCAAGAAGGCGCTGGACAGGCACCTAAAGTCAGTACCTGACCAGCCGGGCTGGGGTTCGTACGTCAGTTTGCGTGCGGCCAGCAGTAACAACCTGGTTGATCAGACTCTGATCCCAAATGAGGCCTGGTCTCAGACCGAGCCGCGGGGGCGTTGACCCCCGAAACCCTCTCCAGGTAAACTCCATGAATGTGAACCTGTACCTAAATAAACTTAGTTACTAATTTACTTACACAAGAATAACGTTTGTATTAATGTTGGTATAATTACCGACAATATGTTAAGTAAAGGACACAAGTGCAACTAATGTGACATTTTATTGTGGCAACGTTTCGCTCTCCAGGAGCTTTGTCAAGCCGTTACAGTGACACAGAGGGTATATATAGGCTTCAAGTGAGGTGTAGTAATTGTAATACTAGTGGAAATAGTAGTAGTAGTAGTAGTAATAGTGATTCATGTGCTAGAAAAAGTCAGCTTGTACATGAGTCAGAACGTTATTAGAGTTATTGTTTGTGTTAACAGTGAGCAGACTGAAGAGGGATTGTGGTGAGTAATAATACACTGGATAACATTACACAGGCCAAGGAATAACTAACACTCTCGCTTCACACGGCGAGGGTCCGGGTTCGATTCCCAGCCAGGGTAGAAACATTGGGCGTGTTTCTTTACACCTGTTGTCTATGCTCACCATCAGTAAAATGGGTACCTGGAGTGTTAGTCGACTGGTGTGGGTCGCATCCTGGGACAAAACTGACCTAATTTCCCCGAAATGCTCAGCATAACAAGCGGCTTTCTATATAGTGGTGTCATTGATGTCAGCTAGGACTGTATTATTATTATTATTATTATTATTTTATTATTATTATTATTATTATTATTATTATTATTATTATTATTGCAGTAAGCAAGATGAGCAGTGGTGGGGCGAGGGATGGGCGAGGCTGGTGGTACAGCGGGCATCCCACCAAGACACTGCCCTCTACTACTGTCAAGCTTCCAACAGTTTCTGGTCAGCGCCGCCAGTGACCACTGCAGTGCTTGTCTCACGTGAGAGTTTCCTCTGCCCCTTTGTCCTATACTCACTTAATATCGCCTCTGTTTAATTACAAACAAACAATGATTCACATAAATAATTGGCTTAAATAACTCTTTTGTTTGTGGCAAACAGTTGAAGTAATAATAATAATAAGAAGAAGAAAACAAATTTGACAAATTATTTTTAATAAGATTTATATTTCGTGAACTTTCACTTACATAAAAATAAATTTTACATAGTAATATATTACGCTACACCACACAGGATATACGAGTATATACCATGAGGGGTGCATCTCTCTCAGCGTATATGCTGAGAGATTACTTTAATCCTTATTTTAGTGATTAAAGTATTCTTGTGAGTTGGTAAAAAGTTCCCTTAATGAAACTAGTGCGTTCTAGAGGCTTTAACAACATTAACCAATTATCAACACTAGTATTATCCTACTTTAACACAGTCACATTCCCTTCAGCAAACACTTGAGGTAAATCTTAAATTCCATGGTAGACTGATATATTATTGGAGGGATATCAAGATTTTAAAGGGACAATACTGTGACTAGAATACACAAATGATCCGCAAATAGTAGAATGAAATAATGAGGACGTTGGTCCCACTCTGACCATTTTACGAACACAGATCAGTAGCACGTGGTCGTTAAACTAAGTCAGCACGTGGTCGTTAAACTAAGTCAGCAAAACTGTAATCAGCAGGGCAGAGCAAGGCTAAGGCAGACACACCAGCTGTACATTTCTTTACCCTTGTATTCCTTCACCACTTATTTGCAATATGTTCATTGTTAATAGATTAAGATATCAGAGAATGAAATGGTGTAACCAAGAGCCACTCAAGGCACGAGTGGGCAAGAAAAGTGTTTGTGGAGGTGTGCCACTCAGCCAGGTGGGCAGGTGTGACATCGCCTTGGCTGAAGTAGCCGGCTTCCACGTGACTGACGGTTTGAACTGGATAATAAGCGCAACAGTGGGGCCCCAGAACTGCTACACTGTGAAATGTCAGTTCGCTGGTCGAGAGCGCTTGCCAAATAGTTGTGTGATAAACATTGATTAAAATGTGACATACTCGCCGCAAGTCTCAACCATTAACTCGTCAATGGTCCATCTATTTAATGGTTCAAGTTGGGCAGAAATGTTGTCATAAGTTACAGTCTCGTATGTTCGGGCTATTTGGGTCTAGGTGAATGTAACTATGAGTGCCCAGATGAGGACGGCTCAGACACTGAAGTAAAAACTTGTAAACTGGGACTTACTCAATCCAATAACAAATCAGTGATTTCTCTAACATATTTCATCGTTGAATATTCGAAGCCCATTGGATGAGGAATTCACAAATTATTATTATTATTATTATTATTATTATTATTATTATTATTATTATTATTATTATTATTATTATTATTATTATTATTATTATTATTATTACGAATGGAAGGTGATCAGGTGAGGAACTTTCCAGTCATTGCATGGAAAACAATTTGCTTGATAAAAATCGCATAATTAAAATTTACACAGCCCAAAAGCATTGCGAACTTTCTATTAAGCAATGTGCACCATTGCTGAAAGTTTGAAGTCAGTCCAATGTCAAAGGTATGCAAGTTCTCTCACGATCAGTTGCATGTGCATCAGAACAAATGCTGTTGAAAATATATAAGTATTTAATGTAGTGCCACAATAAGGAATTTGCAATCTTTTCTTAAAATTACACTGTTGAAAGTTTGAAACATCAGAAAGCTTTCATTATTGCCTCATTTTAAAGTCATTTGCATATAAAACTAACAACGTTGCAAACACATGAAATGCATCAGCCAACCAAGACTGCAGCTAGTTAGAAAATATATACTCAAGTTATTTAATGTAAAAGATGCCACTCCACTGTAAAAATAAAACTGGAAAATTTGCAATAAGAATCCCAACATTTTTCTTAGAAGAATATACGACTGTTGAAAGTTTGAAACCGATCAGAAGAAGCTTTCTCAAGTTATTGCACTCATTTTAAAAGTCATTATGCCTATATAAAACTAACCAGACGGCCCCTTCTCTTATCAGTAGCTGCATGAACCTTTTTCTAATTACAATAAATCACAGCTGGAAATTTGAAGCCGATCGAATCACGTATTCTCAGATTATAAACACCTTTGTAGGAAGAAAAACATTATGCAAAATACAAGATCTTCGGAATACCTACCTCTTCGTTCAGCTTCGTGTTCAAAACTAATCAAAGCTTTATAAGTCTGAATGATCTGGTTGTAATTAATGAAGTAAGTTTGAATTATAAAGCTTTATGGTGCTTAATGGTACTTAATGCATTATATCATTTTTTTTTTATTAACACATAGGTCGTTTCCCACCAAGGCAGGGTGGCCTGAAAAAGAAAAACTTTCATCATCATTCACTCCATCACTGTCTTGCCAGAGGGGTGCTTTACACTACAGTTATAAAACTCCAACATTTAACATCCCTCCTTCAGAGTGCAGACACTGTACTTCCCATCTCCAGGACTCAAGTCCGGCCTGCCGGTTTCCCTGAAACCCTTCATAAATATTACTTTGCTCACACTCCAACAGCACATCAAGTTTAAAAACCATTTGTCTCCATTCACTCCTATCAAATACGCTCATGCATGCTTGCTGGAAGTCCAAGCCCCTCGCACACGAAACCTCCTTTACCCCCTCCCTCCAACCTTTCCTAGGCCGACCACTACAGATTTATACTCTCTAGAAGTCATTCTATTTCGTTCCATCCTCTCTACATGTCCAAACCACCTCAACAACCCCTCCTCAGCCCTCTGGATAATAGTCTTGGTAATCCCGCACCTCCTCCTAATTTCCACAATACGAATTCACTGCATTATATTCACACCACACATTGTTCTCAGACATGACATCTCCATTGCCTTCTCTTTGTTGCAACATTCATCACCCATGCTTCACACCCATATAAGAGTGTTGGTATAACTATACTCTCATGCATTCCCCTTTTGCTTCCACGGGCAAAGTTCTTTGTCTCCACAGACTCCTAAGTGCACCACTTACCCTTTTACCCTCATCAATTCTATGATTCACCTCATCCTTCATAGACCCATCTGCTGACATGTCCACTCCTAAATATCTGAATACATTCACCTCCTCCATACTCTCTCCCTCCAATCTGATATCCAATCTTTCGTCACCTAATCTTTTTTTTATCCTCATCACCTTACTCTTTCCTATATTCACTTTCAATTTCCTTCTTTTACACACCCTACCAAACTCATCCACCAACCTCTGCAACTTCTCTTCAGAATCTCTCAAAAGCACAGTGTCATCAGCAAAAATCAACTGTGACAACTCCCACTTTGTGTTAGATTCTTTATCTTTTAACTCCACACCTCTTGCCAACACCCGGGCATTCACTTATCTTACAACCCCATCTATAAATATATTGGTTGTTAAGTGAAATCGCATTGCTTAATGTTAGCAAGTAAAGCAAAAGAGGACCATAATAAAGGAGAAAGGCCAGTAGGGAAAAGATGGATAAGCTGTCGGGAAATTTCTAGGTTAACATTAAGAATTCACACAAGAGCACCAGGTCACCTGGGGTGAGGCCTGACTTTAATTAAGTACCAGCTACCATTGACGAATTATAGTGGACGGTTCAAATCCCAAGAATGGAAACATGATCTGCTCTCGTGATATCTTTACCCGGGAAGTAGACTAGAAATATTAACTCCAAAGTACATAGCCTTGTCATAATATACAGAACAGACTACTGAACGTGTAGACATAGTTATCTCTCAGCAAATACGAGTCATTTCCTGGACTAAATGTCATCAGTCCAGTATACAAACACGAGCAAGCGCAACAGTAGTGGGATATAACTTTCTGCCATGCATAGCTGCCAGTCAGCTCTCTTCTCAGTATTAATAAATGTTGTCATGGATCGCCGAGTGACGGTCCTAATCAACCGGTGTCACTTGGGAAGACAAAAATCAAAACGTCTGTTACTAGAAGACGTAAAAACAGGCGAGTGCCGAGGTATCCAGGTAACCTCAGATGTCAGTCGTTCATTCCTGGCCAGATAAGGTACCACAGTCATTTCCTTGTATCTGACATAACACACTGCAGTGGTTAGAGGCTTAATCACAGACAGGGGGAGAGGGACCTTATTTAAGTGGACATGTCATGTCATCTAAGGTTTGTAGTAAACTCCGTCTAGAGTGTATCTTTGTGTTATATTTTAGCATCCTAAAAGTAAGATATTTTTGTGTATACAATTGAGGCCTGGTCACAGACCGGGCCGCGGTAGCGTTGGCCCCCAAAACCCTCTCCAGGTATAAATAAAGACACGTGTACACTTCGAGACATTTACCGAGGAAACGTTTCGCCACAAGTGGCTTGTTTCTTGGCTTCAATAAAGGAAAAGGAAGAGGATGTAGAGTGAGAAACCAAGAATATTTGAAGGTAGAGAGCAAGTGCTAACAGGTAGACTCTTGTAAAGTGTGTCATCACTACACTACACTAATGACCTTCAACTACCTGTTACATCACCTACTGTTAAAGATGACCAGTAGTGGTGGGGAGAGACATGATAGTCATGTAGTGGTGGGGAGAGACATGATAGACATGTATTGTAACAACAAGTGATCATGTTGAGACACATCACAGTTGCACATGATATGTTGTCACTCTTGTATCTTGTTAAATATTACTTAATAACTGACAAACATAGGTATAAAAATCGATAAAAATTGCAATAAAAATACGTATAAATTTATATATATAAACATGAATTTGGAGATAATATAAAATAAAATTAACTTTAAATCTTCACTAGATGTCTCAGAAATATATTCTCATAAACTAAATAAAAATGAGGAACTGGACACATGTACAATATCTGGGTATATTTATTTTGTAGATGTTTCGCCCTCCAGTGGCTTTATTAATACAATATATGAACTTGAAGACTGTACAGTTATATACAGAAGACGAGTCCCTCTCACACACACACACACACACACACACACGCACACACACACACACACACACACACACATACATACATACATACATACACACACACACACACACACACACACACACACACACACACACACACACACACAAGAGTCTAGCACCACACCCACTTATCAGGCCCCCTGTCCCCACCCTAGCAAATGAAAACCCACCGTCACAGTTACCCCCCACCCCCACCTCAAGCTGCACCCCACCTGCCCATACCCCAACCATACAATCACCCCCACCCATGCTCCAACCCCCTGCGGGCACCCTGCCCACACCCCCATCCCACCAAGATCTCCCCAGGGCCACAGTATTGGAAACAAGGTTGAAGGTTTGGTACACAAATGCGGATGGAATTACGAATAAGTATGAAGAGTGGAATGAAAGAATAGATGAGGCATCCCCAGACATCATAGCGGTCACAGAAACTAAACTAAATGAGACAGTAACAGATGCAATCTTCCCACAGGGATATCAGATCCTGAGGAAAGATAGGAGGAGCAGGGGGGGTGGAGGGGTCGCACTGCTTGTAAGGCACCGTTGGAGATTCGAGGAAATGGTAGGAGTGGAGGGGGGTAGAGAACGGGATTTCATAGTAGGTACCATCCAGTCTGGGGAGCATAAGATAATCATTGCAGTGATGTATAACCCACCACAGAACTGCAGGAGGCCAGGAGAAGAATACGATGAGAACAACAGAGCGATGGTGGACACCCTGGCGGAGGTGGCAAGAAAAGCACACATGAGCAGAGCGAAGTTACTGGTCATGGGAGATTTCAACCACAGGGAGATCGACTGGGAGAACCATGAACCACGTGGGGGTCCAGAAACTTGGAGAGCCAAGATGATGGACGTGGTACTGGAAAACCTGATGCACCAACATGTCGGGGACACGACCAGAGAGAGGGGAGAAGATGAACCAGCAAGACTGGACCTTGTATTCACCCCTGGGAGCCAGTGACCATATGGTGCTTAGCTTTGAGTACATTGTAGAGCTACAGGTGGAGAGGGGAAACAGTACCGATAGAGACAAACCAGACTTTAAAAGAGGAAACTACACGGGCTTGAGGAATTTCCTGCAGGACATCCAGTGGGAAAGGGAAATGGAAGGACTGACAATAAATGAAATGATGGAATACGTAGGGGCAAAGTGCAAGGAGGCAGAGGAACGGTTTATACCCAGAGGCAAATGTTTAAATAGGAAGGCCAGAAAGAGCCCCTGGTTTACCCAAAGGTGCAGGGAGGCAAAGAATCAGAGTATCAGAGAATGGAAACGGTACAGAAGGCAAAGAACCCAAGTAAACAAAGAGATTAGTAGAAGAGCTAGAAACAGTATGCACAAGTACGGAGGAGGCCCAGAAACAGTACGAAAACGACATAGCATCGAAAGTTAAGTCCGACCCGAAACTGATGTTCAGTCACATCAGAAGGAAGACAACAGTCAAGGACCAGGTCATAAGGCTGAGGAGAGAAGATGGGGAACTCACAAGTAATGATCAAGAGGTATGTGAGGAGCTCAACTTGAGGTTTAAGGAAGTATTCACAATGGAGGAAGGAAGGCAGCTGGGTAGACAGGACATGGTTCGTCACCAACAAGGGATGTACCAAGTGTTAGAGGGCATACACACAACTGAGGAGGAAGTGAAGCAGTTACTCAGTGACCTCGATACCTCAAAGGCGATGAGTCCGGACAATATCTCCCCGTGGGTTCTTCGGGAAGGAGCTGAGGTACTGAGTGTGCCACTTACCACAATATTCAACACATTCCTTGAAACTGGGCAGCTACCTGAGGTATGGAAGAAGGCCAACGTAGTCCCCATTTTTAAAAAGGAGACAGAAAAGAGGCACTAAACTATAGACCGGTGTCACTTACATGTATAGTGTGCAAAGTCCTGGAGAAAATCATCAGGAAAAGAATGGTGGAACACCTTGAGCGGAACAGGATAATAAACACCAGACAGCATGGATTCCGGGAAGGCAAATCCTGTGTAACAAACCTCCTAGAGTTCTATGATAAAGTAACAGAGGTAAGGCAGGAGAGAGAAGGGTGGGTTGATTGCATTTTCCAGGACTGCAGGAAGGCCTTCGACACAGTTCCTCACATGAGATTAGTAAAGAAGTTGGAAGAACAAGCAGGTATAACAGGAAGGGCACTGGAATGGATCAGGGAATACCTCAAAGGGAGGCAACAACGGGTCATGGTGCGTGGTGAGGTATCACAGTGGGCGCCTGTGACGAGTGGTGTACCGCAGGGGTCAGTCCTAGGACCAGAGTTATTCCTGGTATATGTAAATGACATGACGGATGGGATAGACTCAGAAGTGTCTCTATTCGCGGATGATGTGAAAATAATGAGGAGAATCACATCGGAAGAGGACCAGGCAGGGCTGCAAACAGACCTGGACAAGCTCGACATCTGGTCTAGCAGTTGGCTTCTCGAATTCAATCCCTCCAAATGCAAAGTCATGAGGATCGGAGAAGGGCAAAGAAGACCGCTGACAGAGTACAAGCTAGGCGGACAAAGGCTACAAACCTCGGCAAAGGAAAGACCTTGGAGTGAGTATAACGCCAAGCACGTCTCCGGAGGCACACATCAACCAGATAACTGCGGCAGCATATGGGCGTCTGGCAAACCTTAGATTAGCGTTCCGTTACCTTAACAAGGAATCGTTCAAGACACTGTATACCGTGTACGTCAGGCCCATACTAGAATATGCGGCACCAGTCTGGAACCCACACCTGGTCAAGCACGTAAGGAAACTAGAGAAAGTGCAAAGGTTTGCGACAAGGTTAGTTCCACAACTCAGGGTCTGTCTTATGAAGAAAGGTTGAGGAAATAGGACTAACAACACTGGAGGAAAGAAGGGTCAGAGGAGACATGATAACGACATACAAAATACTGCGGGAATTGACAAGGTAGATAGTGACAGGTTGTTTCAGAGAGGGAACACAGAAACAAGGGGACACAACTGGAAGCTGAAGACTCAGATGAGTCAAAGGGATGTCAGGAAACATTTCTTCAGCCACAGAGTAGTCAGGAAGTGGAATGGACTAGAGAAAGATATAGTGGAGGCAGGAACCATACATAGTTTTAAGACAAGGTATGATAAAGCTCATGGAGCAGGGAGAGCAGAGACCCAGTAGCAGACAGCGAAGAGGCGGGGCCAGGAGCTGAGTCTCGACCCCTCAACCACAATTAGGTGAGTACA
This sequence comes from Cherax destructor, assembly GCA_009830355.1. Classification (NCBI taxonomy): domain Eukaryota; kingdom Metazoa; phylum Arthropoda; class Malacostraca; order Decapoda; family Parastacidae; genus Cherax; species Cherax destructor. The sequence goes on from WNWK01003018.1 coordinate 122,306, forward strand.
ATTAGGTGAGTACACACACACACACACACACACACATACATACATACATACACACACACACACACAGGAGAGGTATGATAAAGCTCATGGAGCGGGTAGAGTGACCGAGTAGCGGCCAGTGAAGAGGCGGTGCCAGGAGCTGTGAATCGACCCCAGCAACCACAAATAGGTGAGTACACACACACACAGGGGTCAGTTCAAGGACCAGTGCTGTTTTTGGTATATGTGAATGACATGACGGACGGGATAGACTCAGAAGTGTCTCTGTTTGCAGATGATGTGAAGTTAATGAGGAGAATTAAATCAGTTGAGGATCAGGCAGGACTACAAAGAGACCTGGACATGCTAGACACCTGGTCCAGCAACTGGCTACTCGAATTTAACCCCGCCAAATGCAAAGTCATGAAGGGCAAAGAAGACCGCAGACAGAGTATAGGCTAGGTGGCCAGAGACTGCAAACCTCACTCAAGGAGAAAGATCTTGGGGTGAGTATAACACCGAGCACGTCTCCGGAAGCACACATCAGCCAAATAACTGCTGCAGCATATGGGCGCTCTGGCAAACCTGAGAATAGCGTTCCGATACCTCAGTAAGGAATCGTTCAAGGCATTGTACACCGCGTACGTCAGACCCATACTGGAGTATGCAGCACCAGCTTGGAACCCACACCTGGTCAAGCACGTCAAGAAATTAGAGAAAGTGCAAAGGTTTGCAACAAGGCTAGTTCCAGAGCTAAGGGGAATGTCCTAAGAAGAAAGGTTAAGGGAAATAGGTCTGACGACACTGGAGGATAGGAGAGTTAGGGGAGACATGATAACGACAGACAAAATATTGCTAGGAATAGATAAGGTGGACAGAGACAGGATGTTCCAGAGATGGGACACAGAAAGAAGGGGTCACAATTGGAAGTTGAAGACTCAGATGAGTCAAAGGGATGTTAGGAAGTATTTCTTCAGTCACAGAGTTGTCAGGAAGTGGAATAGTCTGGAAAGTGAGGTAGTGGAGGCAGGAACCATACACAGCTTTAAGACGAGGTATGATAAAGCTCATGGAGCAGAGAGAGAGAGAGGACCTTGTAGCGATCAGTGAAGAGGCGGGGCCAGGCGCTATGAATCGACCCCTGCAAACACAGATAAGTGAGTACACGTGAAGGTACAGTGACAGTGCTACACAGGTGAAGGTACAGTGACAGTGCTACACAGGTGGAGGTACAGTGACAGTGCTACACAGGTGGAGGTATAGTGACAGTGCTACACATGTGAAAGTACAGTGACAGTGCTACACAGGTGAAAGTACAGTGACAGTGCTACACAGGTGAAGGTACAGTGACAGTGTTACACAGGTGAAAGTACAGTGACAGTGCTACACAGGTGAAGGTACAGTGACAGTGCTACACAGGTAAAGGTACAGTGACAGTGCTACACAGGTGAAGGTACAGTGTAACTGTTACACACGTGAAGGTACAGTAACAGTGCTACACAGGTGAAGGTACAGTAACAGTGCTACACAGGTGAAGGTACAGCGTAACTGTTACACAGTGTCACTGCTACCCAGGTGAAGGTACAGTGACAGTGTTACACAGGTACAGTGTCAGTGCTACAGAGGTGGAGGTACAGTTACAATGCTACACAGGTGAAGGTACATTGACAGTGCTACACAGGTGAAGGTACAGTGTAACTGTTACACACGTGAAGGTACAGTGACAATGCTACACAGGTGAAGGTACAGTGATAGTGCTACACAGGTGAAGGTACAGTGACAGTGCTACACAGGTGAAGGTACAGTGTAACTGTTACACACGTGAAGGTACAGTGACAGTGCTACACAGGTGAAGGTACAGTGATAGTGCTACACAGGTGAAGGTACAGTGACAGTGCTACCCAGGTGAAGGTACAGTGACAGTGCTACACAGATACAGTGTCAGTGCTACAGAGGTGGAGGTACAGTTACAATGCTACACAGGTGAAGGTACAGTGACAGTGCTACACAGGTGAAGGTACAGTGTAACTGTTACACACGTGAAGGTACAGTGACAGTGCTACACAGGTGAAGGTACAGTGACAGTGCTACACAGGTGAAGGTACAGTGATAGTGCTACACAGGTGAAGGTACAGTGACAGTGCTACCCAGGTGAAGGTACAGTGACAGTGCTACACAGGTACAGTGACAATGCTACACAGGTGAAGGTACAGTGACAATGCTACACAGGTGAAGGTACAGTGACAGTGCTACACAGGTGAAGGTACAGTGTAACTGTTACACACGTGAAGGTAGAGTGACAATGCTACACAGGTGAAGGTACAGTGACAATGCTACACAGGTGAAGGTACAATGACAGTGCTACACAGGTGAAGGTACAGTGACAGTGCTACACAGGTGAAGGTACAGTGACAATGCTACACACGTGAAGGTACAGTGACAGTGTTACACAGGTGAAGGTACAGTGACAATGCTACACAGGTGAAGGTACAGTGACAGTGCTACACAGGTGAAGGTACAGTGTAACTGTTACACACCTGACGGTAGAATGACAATGCTACACAGGTGAAGGTACAGTGACAGTGCTACACACGTGAAGGTACAGTGACAGTGTTACACAGGTGAAGGTACAGTGACAATGCTACACAGGTGAAGGTACAATGACAGTGCTACACAGGTGAAGGTACAGTGACAGTGCTACACAGGTGAAGGTACAGTGACAGTGCTACATAGGTGAAGGTACAGTGACAGTGTTACACAGGTGAAGGTACAGTGACAATGCTACACATGTGAAGGTACAATGACAGTGCTACACAGGTGAAGGTACAGTGACAGTGCTACACAGGTGAAGGTACAGTGACAGTGCTACACAGGTGAAGGTACAGTGACAGTGCTACACAGGTGAAGGTACAGTGACAGTGCTACACAGGTGAAGGTACAGTGACAATGCTACACACGTGAAGGTACAGTGACAGTGTTACACAGGTGAAGGTACAGTGTCACTGCTAAACAGGTGAAGGTACAATGTCACTGCTACACAGATACACTGGCATCTACAACACTTCCCTCTTTACTTGTGCCTGAATCAACGTTACTCAATAGCGTCTTAAGAGTCACTTGCTGTTTATCATCTGCTGTAAACATCTGACTGCCATTTCACATCAATGACAGTTTCCTCGAACACACCTGGAGGAATGCATTTGAAGCTCCTTCTGTATGAGTAGGAAACTCATCATTAGAGTCCTCTACATATTATTTACTCTATCGGAGGAGGCAATTTGCTTCTCTTTAAATAAATCTGAGTATGTCTGTCTTTCCTCTTTTTTCTTCATCGTAAGAAAAGTATTCTGATGGCTATCGAGAACCGACCTTCTTGGTCGGCCTTTTTCTTCTTGCGGCGCCACCTGTGGTTCTCGGCTTGTGACTGAAGTGTCACTGGTGACTGAAGTGTCACTGGTGACTGAAGTCTCCCTCGTCTGTGTTGATCTCTCGTGAGTCTTGGTGTGTGAACCACAAAGATTCTGGATCCTCAACTCCCGCTCCAATGACATCTCTTTTAAGCGTGAAAATATTAGTTGAACACGTTGTAGTTTGAGGTAGACGGCGACTATGGATCCCTGTTTAGTTCATTGCGCTGAGCTCACCCGTCTCACTGAGCTCACCCGTCTCACTGAGCTCACCCGTCTCACTGAGCTCACCCGTCTCACTGAACTCATCCGTTTCACTGAGCTCACCCGTTTCACTGAACTCACCAGTCTCACTGAACTCACCAGTCTCACTGAGCTCACCCCTTTCACTGAACTCATCCGTTTCACTGAGCTCACCCGTTTCACTGAACTCACCAGTCTCACTGAGCTCCCCCGTCTCACTGAGCTCACCCCTTTCACTGAACTCATCCGTTTCACTGAACTCATCCGTCTCACTGAACTCACCCGTCTCACTGAGCTCACCAGTCTCACTAAGCTTGTCTTTTTTGGCTTCCCTGGGTATATTCTTTTTGGACTTCTAACCACTGGGATATATGGAGAGTATTTTTCTCGTTTCTTACTGCGTTCACTTGATTCCGAGTACACTGAATCATCTACACTGGCATTAGGTTACACTGAACTAATTGTTCAGCAACACTGATTCTCCCATTAAAAATCTACTGAGTTATTTTCACTGTGGTTGATAGATGTTCCGAGTTCCTTGTACTGTCCTTATCTCCGAGTTCCTTGTACTGTCCTTATCTCCGAGTTCCTTGTACTGTCCTTATCTCCGAGTTCCTTGTACTGTCCTTATCTCCGAGTTCCTTGTACTGTCCTTATCTCCGAGTTCCTTGTACTGTCCTTATCTCCGAGTTCCTTGTACTGTCCTTATCTCCGAGTTCCTTGTACTGTCCTTATCTCCGAGTTCCTTGTACTGTCCTTATCTCCGAGTTCCTTGTACTATCCTTATCTCCGAGTTCCTTGTACTATCCTTATCTCCGAGTTCCTTGTACTGTCCTTATCTCCGAGTTCCTTGTACTGTCCTTATCTCCGAGTTCCTTGTACTATCCTTATCTCCGAGTTCCTTGTACTGTCCTTATCTCCGAGTTCCTTGTACTGTCCTTATCTCCGAATTCTTTGTACTGTCCTTATCTCCGAGTTCCTTGTACTGTCCTTATCTCCGAATTCTTTGTACTGTCCTTATTCCGAGTTCCTTGTACTGTCCTTATCTTCGAGTTCCTTGTACTGTCCTTATCTCCGAATTCTTTGTACTGTCCTTATCTTCGAGTTCCTTGTACTGTCCTTATCTCCGAATTCTTTGTACTGTCCTTATCTTCGAGTTCCTTGTACTGTCCTTATCTCCGAGTTCCTTGCACTGTCCTTATCTCCGAGTTCCTTGTACTGTCCTTATCTCCGAGTTCCTTGTACTGTCCTTATCTCCGAGTTCCTTGTACTGTCCTTATCTCCGAGTTCCTTGTACTGTCCTTATCTCCGAGTTCCTTGTACTATCCTTATCTCCGAGTTCCTTGTACTGTCCTTATCTCCGAGTTCCTTGTACTGTCCTTATCTCCGAATTCTTTGTACTGTCCTTATTCCGAGTTCCTTGTACTGTCCTTATCTTCGAGTTCCTTGTACTGTCCTTATCTCCGAATTCTTTGTACTGTCCTTATCTCCGAGTTCCTTGTACTGTCGTTATCTTGCTACTGCTACTGAATTAATTGTGCACTAACACTGAGACTTCCTCTCGGTTGTACACTGTGTTGACTACACTTAAAAGTTGTTAATTACACTGAGGATAATATTTAGTTACTATATGTGTATTTTAGTTACACTGAATATATATGTCTGGGTCAGATACTCTGAGGTTCTTGATGAGTTCGATACCCGTGCAACGTCTGGGTATCTTTATTCTCAAGACATTTATTTACCTAGTGGCTTTCTCAGTGTGATACGGAAGACTGAAGAGGCAGAAGATGAAGTAATCAGTCCCTAAGTCTGGTTGGCGAAGCGTCTACATAAGATACGCAGGTGTTGCACAGGTGTCTAGTTCATCTTGCCTGTGTTATATACCACAGGTGTTCTTACTCGGCTGCGATGAAAGTGTTCACATTATCCCACCGGGTTCATTTGAATGGAATTTTATGTAGAGGAAGAGGGAAAGTTGTTTGCACCGTGGGAGGTGGAAAAGTTGCAACGAGTAAGTCCTCGAGTTGAGAGTAATTGAATGGAATTTTTTTAATGGTCTGGGGCAGCGGTCTCCAAACATTGCACCACGACGGCCGCATTGTTTGTTTTACACATTTTTGCTGGCCAAAGAAAAAAATCAGTCTTATAAGTAAATGAATAAGTTTAATTTGGATCCCTATTGTAATCAGCATGATATGATTCAGAACAAATGAGAAATGTAACCATTACAAAGTAACAGTACCGTGCTTAGACTTGATAAATGATATATAAGTAAAAATGTCAAACATAAGCCAATGTTCTGACAGTATAATCAATTACTTAACTACAAATGACAGAAGCTGACACAAGATTAATTTCCACAAGATTAATGACGGAACTGGCTTTTTAATTTCAAAATATTGATGTACTGAGGTTTCAAGCTTGAGGAGCCAATTATTACAATGGACTTAAAATGCTCATCAGATTCTATTCTATTCTATATGATCTGCCGGTATGGATCCCGGCCCGGGTCTCTTCCAATTTGGCGACCCGGCATCGGTTCCCCTGTAGGGAAGTGTCATGTATCGACGTTAAAGGTACATGTGTGGTATTCCTTTGGTGGGAAGAGGGGTCCTCTCCGAATCTATGGACAAACGAAGTCCCAAAAGGTAGTTGCTCCAATGGTAGTTGGTGGACGTCAGCGGGGGGGGGGAAGTGACGTGCAATGACTGGGAGTAAGGTCTCCAAATCTTTAACAGCCAAGTACACCAGATGTGCCGCCTCATCTTCCCGAGCCCGCCCCACCGGGGTCATCGGGAAGTGTCTGCGGCGAAGCGGCAATGTAGCTTGGCAGTCTAACAGGTAGTGCACCAGGGGTGTCGAAACCATCCGGTCACAGTGGGCACAGAGCTCCTCTCTTGCTTGTTCAATGATCTGTGCAGTGGTGGGATACCCTAAGCGCAGGCGGTGGATAGCCACCCGCAGTTCCCTGGTCTGCTTCCGAATGGTTGGAGGGGGCGCCCTGTGAGTCGCCCTGTCATACCAGCGGCGGCTCCGGGAATCCCCAGGGTCAAGAAGGGGGCGTCTGGCCGCACTGGTAGCCCATAGCATAATCTGGCTGAGGCTGATGGCGATTGCACCACGTGGCTGTGCCTCGAGCGTTGCTGTCTTAGCAGCCTCATCTGCTGCATCATTGCCTGGGATACCCACATGGCTTGGGATCCAGTTGATGGTGGCTCTGCGACCCTGGGCCATGAGCGTCTGCAGGTCGCCCCGAATGGACGTGAGTAAGTGTATGTTGTCCCTTGGCTCTTTGTACATAATTGCCTGGATTGCTGACTTGGAATCAACATGGATGACGGGAGGATGCTGATGGTCTGCAATCGCATGCAGCAGAGCTCGTTGAATGGCGTAGAGTTCAGCCTGGAGTATGGTGCAATGGTGCTCATCAGATAAATTTGTTCGATATTTGGACCTGACATAAATAATTTTTTAAAATGTACCGAAAACTGATATAAATCCACAAGCAAATTACTTCAAATTTGGGAACTGTTTAGGCTGTAAAGATTTATAAAATTGGATCAAATTTCCTTCTATATATTTTTCTTTCATCCTGTCATCTGACTGGAATTTTGAAACGGCTTTATTCCATCTGTTTTTCCATCAAGATCAGAAAAATAATTTCTGAAATTGTTTTTGCAAGTTATTAATGATTTCTGTTGCAAATGAAGAAGTAAATTCTGCTTCACTTTCTTAGTGAAATTTTTCAAACCTGGGAAATGAACCAAGTTAGAAACTTTCACCTGTCCTTCAAATAGCATCAGTTTTGCCCTGAAGGTCCTGACATGCCTGAATAAATCACAAATTAAATTTGTTTCACCTTGCAACTTCAGATTCAGTTCATTCACATGTCTCGTCATGTCTGTAAAAATGCCAGTTTCCAGAGCCAGTGACATGATAAAAGTGGTTCATGATGATTCTTCTCTGTGAGAAATGAATCAATTCCCTTTCTGAGCTGAAAGAACCGTGATGGAACCTTTCTGAGCTGAAAGAACCGTGATGGAACCTTTCTGAGCTGAAAGACCCGTGATGGAACCTTTCTGAACTGAAAGAACCGTGATGGAACCTTTCTGAACTGAAAGAACCGTGATGGAACCTTTCTGAGCTGAAAGACCCGTGATAAAACCTTTCTGAGCTGAAAGAACCGTGATGGAACCTTTCTGAGCTGAAAGAACCGTGATGGAACCTTTCTGAGCTGAAAGAACCGTGATTGTACCTTTCTGAGCTGAAAGAACCGTGATGGAACCTTTCTGAGCTGAAAAACCCGTGATGGAACCTTTCTGAACTGAAAGAACCGTGATGAAACCTTTCTGAACTGAAAGAACCGTGATGGAACCTTTCTGAGGAAAGACCCGTGATGGAACCTTTCTGAGCTGAAAGAACAGTGATGGAACCTTTCTGAGCCGAAAGAACTGTGATGGAACCTTTCTGAGCTGAAAGAACCGTGATAGAACCTTTCTGAGCTGAAAGAACCGTGATTGAACCTTTCTGAGCTGAAAGAACCGTGATGGAACCTTTCTGAGCTGAAAGAACCGTGATGGAACCTTTCTGAGCTGAAAGAACTGTGATGGAACCTTTCTGAGCCGAAAGAACTGTGATGGAACCTTTCTGAGCTGAAAGAACATTGATGGAACCTTTCTGAGCTGAAAGAACATTGATGGAACCTTTCTGAGCTGAAAGAACATTGATGGAAACTTTCTGAGCTGAAAGAACCGTGATGGAACCTTTCTGAGCTGAAAGAACCGTGATGGAACCTTTCTGAGCTGAAAGAACCGTGATGGAATCTTTCTGAGCTGAAAGAACCGTGATGGAACCTTTCTGAGCTGAAAGAACTGTGATGGAACCTTTCTGAGCTGAAAGAACTGTGATGGAACCTTTCTGAGCCGAAAGAACTGTGATGGAACCTTTCTGAGCTGAAAGAACATTGATGGAACCTTTCTGAGCTGAAAGAACATTGATGGAACCTTTCTGAGCTGAAAGAACCGTGATGGAACCTTTCTGAGCTGAAGGAACCGTGATGGAACCTTTCTGAGCTGAAAGAACTGTGATGGAACCTTTCTGAGCTGAAAGAACTGTGATGGAACCTTTCTGAGCTGAAAGAACCGTGATGGAACCTTTCTGAGCTGAAAGAACCGTGATGGAACCTTTCTGAGCTGAAAGAACCGTGATGGAACCTTTCCACAACTAAGCCATCTAACTGGTGTATAATAAGACAAGTCAACGAACTCAGAATCAGTGTCTTTCACGAAAATTGTGATGATTAAGCCCGTGAGACTGAATGAAATTCACTGTTAATAATAATAATAATAATAATAATAATAATAATAATAATAATAATAATAATATCTTTATTTCTACAAGTACATGTACAAGGTATACAGGCCTAGCTGACATCAATGACATACTACTATATAGAAAGCCGCGTGTTATGCAGAGCATTTCGGGCAAATTAGGTCAATTTTGTCCCAGAATGCGACCCATACCAGTCGATTAACACCCAGATTTCCATTTTACTGATGGGTGAAAATGGACGGCAGGTGTCTTATGGAAACACGTCCTAATGTTTTCCAGCCGTACCGGGGATTAGATCCCCGGACTCTGTGTGTGAGCTGAGTGCGCTAGCGATCAAGCTACGGGTCACCTAAACAACAGGTTTCAGAACATATGTTTTCCGCACAATGCTTGCTGATGGATAACGCAATGTAGAAACCTGGGCTCTGAGAATCCACCATCCTCACAAGCTCTTGAGTTGTCCAACCAAACCTTTCTTCACCTCAGACATGTTCTTTCCTCCATCAGTTGTCACGAATAGCAGTTTATTCCACTCCAGGTTATATTCTAATGCAGTTTTTTGTAAGTCTTTGAAGATGTCTCCTCCGGTTTGTGTGTTGTGTGTGCTATACACTGATGCTAATTCTTGTGTGACATTCATTGTTGACTCCACGGATGAATACCAGAAGTCATGATATTCACTCACATCATTCGATTCATCAAGTGGAAGTGAATAAAAGTGAAAATTTCGTGCTTTGTCTGCAATTTGATGAAATATATTGTTTCCTACATCCTCAATTCTACGAGCAACAGCATTTAGCACAAGACTGAGGATTTTAAAGAGTTGTTTTTCTGGGCATAACTTTCTCATCGCTTCCATCATACACTCTTCCATCTGATATCCAGAGGTGAATGACTTTCTCGTCTAACTAACGCATAAGCTACTTTGTAACTGGCCTTGGTTAAAGCTTCATTGTCAGCTCTCTTCTGCGTCAAAAAAAAAAACTTGTTGGTAAAGCAACCTGCGTTGTATTGTTGCTGTGTTGCTGTGAATTGGGAATAACTTTATGTTTGGTCTCATTGCGCCGACGTACATTGTACTCCTTCATAACTGCAACAGTTTTGTGTCACACAAGGCTGCATCACCTGCTTGTACAAACAAGTACTTTACGCCTCATTCTTCATAACCAGCGACACTAACTCTCCAATGTCCTCGCCCTGTTTCCTTCCATAACTGAAGGGTATATCTGAAAAATTAAAAGATTAGTACTGAAATTTTAACAAATTTTGACATATAAATTGTTATAAGCAACAAAATCTTAAACTTTAAGTAACTGAAAATGAGGGTTTATTAGTTTTACTATTTATAAATATTCCAAGCTGCTGCGGGCTGCATAAAATCTTGTGAGTGACCGCATGTGGCCCGCCAGCCGCAGTTTGGAGACCCCTGGTGTAGGGCAACTGGTATGGACAAAGGGAAGCGGAATAGTTGTGATGGAAATTATAGAAAATATCAGCTGAGCGGGAGTAGTAAAGTGGAATAATCATAGAGGACTAGAACTGGTACTCCTAGGGTTCAGTGGAATAATACCAAGAACAGGGATAGGGAAATAACTGGAATGGGTTGGCTGTGATGGGTTGGTCAAGAAGGGAAAGGAATTAATGTCATGGGCCAGAGGGGTGGACCGAGGGGTGGACCAACTGAGTAGGATGGAAAAAAATGCTGCGAATCAGGAGAGGAATATATTAATGTGGGATGGACTGGTATGGGAAAAAATATGTACAATGGACCAAGGGGACAGCCCCAGGGAGGGTAATGGGATAACGCAGTGGAATACCTGGAGTGGGATGGGATGACATGGAAATATAAAGGAATTGATGTAATGGGTTGCTATTAATGGGTAAGTATAATGAGTTGCTATCATAGCAATGGACCTGGAGTAGTGAAAGACCTGGAATGAGTTGGAATGAGATAGGTTGGAATAGGGGTTAATGCAATATACAGTCTAGGTAGACCAACCCAGTAGAAATGAATAGTACAATGGAACAGCATGAGTTGAATAACTGGGGTGGGTTGGTACAGGAAAGGTTGGTTTGGAAAAGGTTGTAGTGAGATAGGTTGGTAGAAATGGTATGAGAGCGAGAGGGGTGGAGTGGCATTAGGTGGGGTTGGCAGAGTTTGAGTGATGGGGGTTATGGAGTGGGTTATGGGGAAGTGGAACGGTGTAGGGAGAGTGGGACATGAATAGAGTGGAATTGATTTACGTAATGTAATTAGACTGATGGAATGGGTATAATGGAATAGAATGCGATGAGGTCAGTGGAATGGAGTGGAAATAAGAAATGGCATGGAGTGGTATTAATCAAATGCAATGAGAATGTTTGGGGAATGTAAGGGAAGATACCAAGGCCGGGGTAGTGCAAGTGATGGAGTGGGATTGACTGATGGAGTGAACTATTGGGAGTGGGAAGTTGGAGTGGGCTTTAGTGGAGTGGCCAAGAAAGAATGGTAATGGGAAGGAAGGTGGAGAAGAGATAGATGGGAAACATTGGAACGGAAAGCAGTAAAGTGCTGGAGGCGTGGAATGGAATGGACTTTGACGGGGTGTTCCTGAGGAGTGGAACAGGACGAGGAGAGTGGAATTAAATGGAATAGAGCGGGATTAAGAAAACGGAAATAGGGGTATGGAATGGAAATAGGGAAAGGAAATTGTGGATTAGGAGTAGGGTTCGTGGAGATGGAATGAAATTAGGTGTTTGATGTATAGGGTTCAAGAGGGCTAGGGCTTGAAGAGGACTGAGGACTGAAGAGGACTGGGGCTTGAAGAGGACTGAGGACTGAAGAGGACTGGGGGTTGAAGAGGACTGGGAGTTGAAGAGGACTGGGGGTTGAAGAGGACTGAGGACTGAAGAGTACTGGGGGTTGAAGAGGACTGAGGACTGAAGAGGACTGGGGGTTGAAGAGGACTGGGAGTTGAAGAGGACTGGGGTTGAAGAGGACTGAGGACTGAAGAGGACTGGGGCTTGAAGAGGACTGAGGACTGAAGAGGACTGGGGGTTGAAGCGGACTGGGAGTTGAAGAGGACTGGGGGTTGAAGAGGACTGAGGACTGAAGAGGACTGGGGGTTGAAGAGGACTGAGGACTGAAGAGGACTGGGGTTGAAGAGGACTGGGAGTTGAAGAGGACTGGGGTTTGAAGAGGACTGGGGTTGAAGAGGACTGGGGTTGAAGAGGACTGGGGGTTGAAGAGGACTGGGGGTTGAAGAGGATTGGGGGTTGAAGAGGACTGGGGGTTGAAGAGGACTGGGGGTTGAAGAGGACTGGGCTTGAAGAGGACTGGGGTTGAAGAGGACTGGGGTTGAAGAGGACTGGGGGTTGAAGAGGACTGGGGGTTGAAGATAACTGGGAGTTGAATAGGACTGGGGGTTGAAGAGGACTGGGGTTCAAGAGGACTGGGAGTTGAAGAGGACTGGGGGTTGAAGAGGACTGGGAGTTGAAGAGGACTGGGGTTAAAGAACACTGGGGGTTGAAGAGGAATGAGGGTTGAAGAGTACTGGGGATCAAAAGGACTGGGGGTTGAAGAGATTGGGGTTGAAGAGGACTGGGGTTGAAGAGGACAGGGGTTGAAGAGGACTGGGGCTTGAAGAGGACTGGGGCTTGAAGAGGACTGGGGTTGAAGAGGACTGGGGGTTGAAGAGGACTGGGGGTTGAAAAGGACTGGGGTTGAAGAGGACTGGGAGTTGAAGAGGACTAGGGCTTGAAGAAACTGGGGTTGAAAGGACTGGGGTTGAAGAGGAATGGGGTGAAGAGGACTGGGAGTTAAGAGGACTGGGTTGAAGAGGACTGGGGGTTGAAGAGGACTGGGTTGAAGAGGACTGGGGTTGGGACAAAACTGGGGTTGAAGAGGACTGGGTTGAAGGACTGGGGTTGAAGAGGACTGGTTGAAGAGACTGGGGTTGAAGAGACTGGGGATTGAAAGGACTTTGGTTGAAGGACTGGGGTTGAGAGGACTGGGGTTGAAGAGGACTGGGGGTTGAAGAGGACTGGGGTTGAAAGACTGGAGCTGAAGAGGACTGGGAGTTGAAGAGGACTGGGGTTGAAGAGGACTGGGGTTGAAAAACTGGGTTAAAGAGGACGGGTTGAAGAGGACTGGGTTGAAGAAGGACTGGGTTGAAGAGGACTGGGGTTGAAGAGGACTGGGGGTTGAAGAGGACTGGGGTTGAAGAGGACTGGGGTTAAGATTGAAGAGGACTGGGAGCTAGAAGAGGACTGGGGTTGAAGAGACTAGGTTGAAGAGGACTGGGGTTGAAGAGGACTGGGGACTTGAAGAGGACTTGAGGGTTGAAGGGACTGGGAGCTTGAAGAGACTGGGGTTGAAGAGGACTGGGGTTGAAGAGAGACTGGGTTGAAGAGGACTGGGGTTGAAGAGGACTGGGTTGAAGAGGACTGGGGTTGAAGAGGACTGGGGTTGAAGAGGACTGGGGTTGAAGAGGACTGGGGTTGAAGAGGACTGGGGTTGAAGAGGACTGGGTTGAAGATAAAGGACTGGGTTGAAGAGGACTGGGGTTGAAGAGGACTGGGGGTTGAAGAGACGGTTGAAGAGGACTGGGGTTGAGAAGAGAAAAGGGCTGGGGTTGAAGAGGACTGGGGTTGAAGAGGACTGGGGTTGAAGAGGACTGGGGGTTGAAGAGGACTGGGGTTGAAGAGGACTGGGGTTGAAGAGGACTGGGGGTTGAGATAATACACCAGGGGTTTCCAAACTATCCAGCTCATCAATATCTTCATGAAGTTTCAGATTGTTCATCAACCACCAAACATTTATTATATGAAAATTATTTAATGAATAGTACTTTAACTAATAGAACTACTACTAATAATAATAATAGATAATAATAAAAATAACAATAATAATAATAATAATGATAATAATAATAATATTAAGGATAAGAATAAGAATAATGATAATAATAATAATAATAAGAAGAAGAATATTTTCATTAAAAATAGGTAATATTAAAATTATGAAAAATATGAAATTTATCATACTCTTTTTTACTGAAACTGTTGATATCATTATTGGTAAGGATGAATCTGATGAGCGTCAACAAGGACACTGATATTTGATTGTTGATTGGTGAATTTTAGTGGTAAGTCACCAGGCTCTTCCAGGTTGAGTGTGTTCCTCTGCTTAGTTAGTATTGCATTTACATGGCTAAACAACTTCAGTCATGTACGAGCTTGGGAGAGCAAGTAAAAGTGGCTTAACCACTTCACAAAGCCGAGGGTATTTAGCAACAGTATTTACATTGCTCCAATACTCACTTAAGCTTTTACTTCTGAACAATGCTTTTGCTTCCAGATCCATAGTTGAGATCCTGCAGTTGAAAATCTGTCTGCATTTTGTATTTCCAAATCAAATGGTGTAAGAATGCAGTCAGACACATGCCTTTTCCTTAGGTCCTCAAAGTGTACTTTAAAGTCTTCCCTTAATTTCTCAAGGTGTGTTGTGTATATCTCCAGGTCACCATCGGAAATGTTTCCACTTTCTTCCAAATGCCGTAAATTTGAAAAATAATGAAAAAACTCTCCGTACCACTAAAGCTTTAAATAGGCCTATTTTGACTTGGAAGCCTATAGAATTGTCCTGGCCTGAATACTGTAACATCTTTACCCTGCAGGCGTTTCTGTACTTCATTATTTTTTTAGTATAAATCTGCCAAATAGAACAGAGAATTCTTATACTTTTTTTAATACTTCACACTGTTACAAAATGACACGATATCTATTAGTAATAGACATCTCCAGTGGACACTAGAAAGGATAGCCCTTCTAGCATCCAGCCTGTTACTGGGCTTTTGCAACAAAGTCAGTATCCTGGTCCAGTTATCCAACATTTTCAATAGTCCTCATGAGGATTACAACTGGTAGGGTACTAACCAAAGCATAAAATTTAATATGTTTATTAACAAAGTTAGTGTCTAGGGTTTCAAAGTAAATAAATGTACATATGATCAGGATGTTCATTAAGGTATGAATTAGGAGGTTAGCTCCTACACTGCTCTCATATACAATAAGGCTGTGCTGAGGGCACATATATCCAAATGACTCTGAAATACCATCAGGTACAATGTCAGTAATTACAATAATGCAGATATATGCAAATAAGAATATATGTGTGTATGAGTGAGCTCCAGGTAACTAAGACTCGACTCAACCAGTGTCCGACTGAACTTCTCATAAGCTAGCTTCTCTAACAAACTGACAATCAGAACAGCTTGACTGACCAGTAAAATGACCAATTCGCAGAACAGCAATATAACAAGCAACGGCAACACAGCGTCAGGAACCAGGAGATAGAAAATCGACCCTAACTGGGGACCATCAATAGATCCTCCAAAATAGTCACAAAACTCCCTTTTTACTGAAGCTAGGTTCAGCATAAACAATCCCAAACTGTGACGGTCCACAGATGCCTTATCGAATTAGGTCAGGAGCTGTAGCTAGAGACCTGAGTTATCTCAGAGTGTCAATGTGACACACAACCCAGAAAAACGTCGAAAATCACTGTCTAGTCTATCCTCTGTGAACAACGTTACACAGAGTCCTGAGAAGTATGTTTCGTCTCACCACCGAATACATACTCTACCCAAACAGAGTCTAAATGGCGAGAAAACAAGTAGAAACAGGAGAGAGGTGTTGACTCAACGATGTCCATCTGCGTAGTGCTCTGGAGCAAGGAGAAGCAGCCACCCACCTCAGGGTCAGGCTACCGACTGGTTACCAGCCACTAGGCGCCGGCAGCATAACAAGCGAAATGTCATAAGCGGTAGCTTGCCAACTCCAAGGCAGCTACTACAAACATGAGCACAATTTATAATGTTACATCCTACCTAATAAATATAGCTAAGTCAAATAAGTCAAATAATAATATAAAGCAAGATATTAACGATTTAGCTATTATCGAAAATATCAACAATATAAAATTATAAGAAAAGGAAAACATACATCAACAATTCATATAAACGTGTATATACATTGGGGCCCATTCTGGGGTCGCAATACACACAGTGATGGGTTTACATCTGTTAGAAACTGGACAGTTGAGTTGCATAAATCTACAAGTCTTTGCAAGCTGTCACCCCTAAACTGCCACCTAGACAGCCACCTAAACTGCCACCTAGACAGCCACCTAGACTGCCACCTAGGCAGCCACCTAGAGAGCCACCTAGACTCTGTAGCGGCCAACCATTCCTGGCGAACCATCAGTAGCCACTGCAGAAATATTGCTGAAGGGTATATTGTGGTTCTCCAAGGGTATATTGTGGTTCTCCAAGGGTATATTGTGGTTCTCCAAGGGTATATTGTGGTTCTCCAAGGGTATATTGTGGTTCTCCAAGGGTATATTGTGGTTCTCCAAGGGTATATTGTGGTTCTCCAAGGGTATATTGTGGTTCTCCAAGGGTATATTGTGGTTCTCCAAGGGTATATTGTGGTTCTCCAAGGGTATATTGTGGTTCTCCAAGGGTATATTGTGGTTCTCCAAATACTCCTCCAAACACTGAAAAAAAATTCTCAACATTTGCATCAGCTTTAAGATACTTGGCAAACAAAAATTCGTCAACAATGCACTTTAGACTTGTACTATAATACCTCACATAGGTCATGAAGTTACTTCAGTAGCAGACATTTTAGGATAGGTTAAGACTCTTTCATAACAGTTTCAATCACCTCTGTAATTGCTGGAATTATGATCTCACCAATTGTATGAGATTTTCCTTTCTTTGTTATGGTGAGGCACATATTATACGATGCCTTCATTTCTTTTTATTATCAACATTGGCAGATGCTTTGAAAAATGTATTTAAATTCTGTCGATTTTTAATTATTTCTTTCAGTCCCTTAAAATAATCAAGGTTTTTAAATTTTCTTATCAGAATGAAACTTTCAAGGTGATCTTCCATCTTCGACGGTTTAATGGCATCATTACTGAAACACTTCTCACATAATAGGCACATAATCATTGTTTCACTGGTGTTACAATGTTGAATTTGCAATAAATGCAGAGCAACCACTTCTTTCACACCACTGCTACCACTATGGGTCGTGAGTATGTACTGGTTCTCCAACACAGTTTGAGGTGAGAGAGAACGCTCAGTACGGGAAGTGAACAGGAATGCTACACGTATGTACATCCTTCCTGGGACAGGTGAGATGAGAGAGACAAAAGGGGACACAACGCAGAGCAAGTGTCCAGACATTTACTGACACTCTTTTGACCCCCAGACAATTATCAACCCCTTTGATAGTCCCATCGACCCTTAGAATCAAACTGAACCACTGGACCGTACTGTGGTAACTTTGTTGTGTACCATACAACAAGAGTTTACCATCACACCCTACTCATAACTTTCCTCTGCTCACCACACACGACTGCCTCACTGGAGTTGATTTTACAGTACTGTGGTACAGAACACCATAGAATGGTCCCCAGCTAGTACTGTGGTACAGAACACCATAGCATGGTCCCCAGCTAGTACTGTGGTACAGAACACCATAGCATAGTCCCAGCTAGTACTGTGGTACAGAGCACCATAGCATGGTCCCCAGCTAGTACTGAGGTACAAAACACCATAGCATGGTCCCCAGCTAGTACTGTGGTACAGAACACCATAGCATGGTCCCAGCTAGTACTGTGGTACAGAGCACCATAGCATGGTCCCCAGCTAGTACTGTGATACAGAACACCATAGCATGGTCCCCAGCTAGTACTGTGGTACAGAGCACCATAGCATGGTCCCCAGCTAGTACTGTGGTACAGAGCACCATAGCATGGTCCCCAGCTAGTACTGTGGTACAGAGCACCATAGCATGGTCCCCAGCTAGTACTGTGGTACAGAACACCATAGCATGGTCCCAGCTAGTACTGTGGTACAGAGCACCATAGCATGGTCCCCAGCTAGTACTGTGGTACAGAACACCATAGCATGGTCCCAGCTAGTACTGTGGTACAAAACACCATAGCATGGTCCCCAGCTAGTACTGTGGTACAGAACACCATAGCATGGTCCCAGCTAGTACTGTGGTACAGAGCACCATAGCATGGTCCCCAGCTAGTACTGTGATACAGAACACCATAGCATGGTCCCCAGCTAGTACTGTGGTACAGAGCACCATAGCATGGTCCCCAGCTAATACTGGGGTACAGAGCACCATACCATGGTCCCCAGCTAGTACTGTGGTACAGAGCACCATAACATGGTCCCCAGCTAGTACTGTGGTACAGAACACCATAGCATGGTCCCCAGCTAGTACTGTGGTACAGAGCACCATAGCATGGTCCCAGCTAGTACTGTGGTACAGAACACCATAGCATGGTCCCCAGCTAGTACTGTGGTACAGAACACCATAGCATGGTCCCCAGCTAGTACTGTGGTACAGAACACCATAGCATGGTCCCAGCTAGTACTGTGGTACAGAACACCATAGCATGGTCTCCAGCTAGTACTGTGGTACAGAACACCATAGCATGGTCCCAGCTAGTACTGTGGTACAGAACATCATAGCAGTCCCCAGCTAGTACTGTGGTACAGAACACCATAGCATGGTCCCCAGCTAGTACTGTGGTACAGAACACCATAGCATGGTCCCCAGCTAGTACTGTGGTACAGAACACCATAGCATGGTCCCAGCTAGTACTGTGGTACAGAACACCATAGCATGGTCCCCAGCTAGTACTGTGGTACAGAACATCATAGCATGGTTCCCAGCTAGTACTGTGGTACAGAACACCATAGCATGGTCCCCAGCTAGTACTGTGGTACAGAACACCATAGCATGGTCCCAGCTAGTACTGTGGTACAGTACACCATAGCATGGTCCCAG
The DNA here is from genome assembly GCA_009830355.1 of Cherax destructor. Taxonomy (NCBI): domain Eukaryota; kingdom Metazoa; phylum Arthropoda; class Malacostraca; order Decapoda; family Parastacidae; genus Cherax; species Cherax destructor. The sequence goes on from WNWK01003018.1 coordinate 141,130, forward strand.
CTAGTACTGTGGTACAGAACACCATAGCATGGTCCCAGCTAGTATTGTGGTACAGAACACCATAGCATGGTCCCCAGTTAGTACCGTGGTACAGAGCACCATAGCATGGTCCCCAGCTAGTACTGTGGTACAGAGCACCATAGCATGGTCCCCAGCTAGTACTGTGGTACAGAACACCATAGCATGGTCCCCAGCTAGTACTGTGGTGCAGAACACCATAGCATGGTCCCAGCTAGTACTGTGGTACAGAACACCATAGCATGGTCCCCAGCTAGTACTGTGGTACGGAACACCATAGCATGGTCCCCAGCTAGTACTGTGGTACAGAGCACCATAGCATTGTCCCCAGCTAGTACTGTGGTACAGAGCACCATAGCATGGTCCCAGCTAGTACTGTGGTACAGAACACCATAGCATGGTCCCCAGCTAGTACTGTGGTACAGAACACCATAGCATGGTCCCAGCTAGTACTGTGGTACAGAACACCATAGCATGGTCCCAGCTAGTACTGTGGTACAGAACATCATAGCATGGTCCCAGCTAGTACTGTGGTACAGAACACCATAGCATGGTCCCCAACTAGTACTGTGGTACAGAACACAATAGCATGGTCCCCAGCTAGTACTGTGGTACAGAGCACCATAGCATGGTCCCCAGCTAGTACTGTGGTACAGACACCATAGCATGGTCCCCAGCTAGTACTGTGGTACAGAGCACCATAGCATGGTTCCCAGCTACTACTGTGGTACAGAACACCATAGCATGGTCCCAGCTAGTACTGTGGTACAGAGCACCATAGCATGGTCCCCAGCTAGTACTGTGGTACAGAACACCATAGCATGGTCCCCAGCTAGTACTGTGGTACAGAACACCATAGCATGGTCCCCAGCTAGTACTGTGGTGCAGAACACCATAGCATGGTCCCAGCTAGTACTGTGGTACAGAACACCATAGCATGGTCCCAGCTAGTACTGTGGTACAGAACACCATAGCATGGTCCCCAGCTAGTACTGTGGTACAGAACACCATAGCATGGTCCCCAGCTAGTACTGGGGTACAGAGCACCATAGCATGGTCCCCAGCTAGTACTGTGGTACAGAGCACCATAGCATGGTCCCAGCTAGTACTGTGGTACAGATCACCATAGCATGGTCCCCAGCTAGTACTGTGGTACAGAGCACCATAGCATGGTCCCCAGCTAGTACTGTGGTACAGAACACCATAGCATTGTCCCCAGCTAGTACTGTAGAACAGAACACCATAGCATGGTTCCCAGCTAGTACTGTGGTATAGAACACCATAGCATAGTCCCGAGCTAGTACTGTGGTACAGAACACCATAGCATGGTCCCCAGCTAGTACTGTGGTACAGAGCACCATAGCATGGTCCCCAGCTAGTACTGTGGTACAGAACACCATAGCATGGTCCCCAGCTAGTACTGTGGTACAGAGCACCATAGCATGGTCCCCAGCTAGTACTGTGGTACAGAACACCATAGCATGGTCTCCAGCTAGTACTGTGGTACAGACCACCATAGCATGGTCCCCAGCTAGTACTGTGGTACAGAACACCATAGCATGGTCCCCAGCTAGTACTGTAGAACAGAACACCATAGCATGGTCCTCAGCTAGTACTGTGGTACAGAACACCATAGCATGGTCCCCAGCTAGTACTGTGGTACAGAACACCATAGCATGGTCCCCAGCTAGTACTGTAGAACAGAGGACCATAGCATGGTCCCCAGCTAGTACTGTGGTACAGAACACCATAGCATGGTCTCCAGCTAGTACTGTGGTACAGAACACCATAGCATGGTCCCCAGCTAGTACTGTGGTACAGAGCACCATAGCATGGTCCCCAGCTAGTACTGTGGTACAGAACACCATAGCATGGTCCCCAGCTAGTACTGTAGAACAGAGGACCATAGCATGGTCCCCAGCTAGTACTGTGGTACAGAACACCATAGCATGGTTCCCAGCTAGTACTGTGGTACAGAACACCATAGCATGGACCCCAGCTAGTACTGTGGTACAGAACACCATAGCATGGTCCCAGCTAGTACTGTAGAACAGAGGACCATAGCATGACAGAGGTATATAAATTTCTTGTATTTTTCCACACTGTACCTGTAACCTGATAGTCTAAGCGCCTGATAGCCTGAGTCTGAGAGCCTGATAGCCTGAGTCTGAGAGCCTTATAGCCTGAGTCTTAGAGTCTGATAGCCTGAGTCTTAGAGTCTGATAGCCTGAGTCTTAGAGTCTGATAGCCTGAGTCTGAGAGCCTGATAGCCTGAGTCTGAGAGCCTGATAGCCTGAGTCTGAGAGCCTGATAGCCTGAGTCTGAGAGCCTGATAGCCTGAGTCTGAGAGCCTGATAGCCTGAGTCTGAGGCCTGATAGCCTAGTCTTTGAGTCTGATAGCCTGAGTCTGAGAGCCTGATAGCCTGAGTCTTAGAGTCTGATAGCCTGAGTCTGAGAGCCTGATAGCCTGAGTCTGAGAGCCTGATAGCCTGAGTCTTAGAGCCTGATAGCCTGAGTCTTAGAGTCTGATAGCCTAAGTCTTAGAGTCTGATAGCCTGAGTCTGAGAGCCTGATAGCCTGAGTCTGAGAGCCTGATGGCCTGAGTCTGAGAGCCTGATAGCCTGAGTCTGAGAGCCTGATAGCCTGAGTCTGAGACCCTGATAGCCTGAGTCTGTAGAGCTGATAGCCTGAGTCTTAGAGCTGATAGCCTGAGTCTGAGAGCCTGATAGCCTGAGTCTGAGAGCCTGATAGCCTGAGTCTGAGAGCCTGATAGCCTGAGTCTGAGAGCCTGATAGCCTGAGTCTTAGAGTCTGATAGCCTGAGTCTTAGAGTCTGATAGCCTGAGTCTGAGAGCCTGATAGCCTGAGTCTGAGAGCCTGATAGCCTGAGTCTGAGAGCCTGATAGCCTGAGTCTGAGAGCCTGATAGCCTGAGTCTGAGAGCCTGATAGCCTGAGTCTGAGAGCCTGATAGCCTGAGTCTGAGAGCCTGATAGCCTGAGTCTGAGAGCCTGATAGCCTGAGTCTGAGAGCCTGATAGCCTGAGTCTGAGAGCCTGATAGCCTGAGTCTTAGAGTCTGATAGCCTGAGTCTGAGAGCCTGACAGCCTGAGTCTGAGAGCCTGATAGCCTGAGTCTGAGAGCCTGATAGCCTGAGTCTGAGAGCCTGATAGCCTGAGTCTGAGAGCCTGATAGCCTGATAGCCTAAGAATAATAAATCATGGATATGAACGTCCTCAATTTGAAACAATTTTCAGAAGTTTGGTGGCCCGTGACCTGGTGGCGAAAGCTCTCGCTTCACACGGCTTGTGTGCGGGTTCGATTCCCGGTGAGGGTTGAAACGTTGGGCGTGTGTCCTTACACCGGTTGTCTATGTTCACCTATCAGTAAAATGGGTACCCGGGTGTTAGTCGACTGGCATGGGTCGCATCCTGGGACAAAACTGACCTAATTTTCCCTAAATACTCTGCATAACAAGGGACTTTCTATATAGTAGTACTTCTTCGATGTCAGCTAGGCGTATATACCTTGTACATTTACTTGTAGAAATAAAGATATTGTTATATTATATTATTGTTTGTACACACAAAATGTACAGCTTATCATCCCGACTATGATTGTTTCTTCAGGTGCGCCGAGTCTACCGGAGTCCCTGACGAAGTCCTCGGCCAGGAGACAGTGGGCAGCTTTAGGGAGCAGTGCGCGACTGCAGTGTCGAGTCTTGGCAGCTCCTGCACCCACCTTCAAGTGGACAATAAACAATGACAGAGTTCTCCTAAACAGCCACAAGTACTTCATCCGTCTCCCTAAGGTAATGTACAAATGTTGCATTCTTCCTCCTAAATAATTATTAAATTAAATAATTAATATTTTTGTTTTATTACTGAAATGTTTTCTATACTTGGGTGGTGTGTGTGTTTGTCTTCGGGGGAGTTAAGTTTCAACAAACACTCTAAAATAAACAGTGAAAACTTTAATAAATAAGTTAGTTCTTGTTGTTAAGGTATTCATCAAAAAAGGCCTCCCACGGTTTTTTTTTCATAAATGACCCATTGAGCTGTGTTGATGGCACTGAGCTGTGTTGATGGCACTGACGCAGCATAACATTGTGCCTTGGGGTACCTGAACACTGGCTTTCCCAGGATTACCTAATATTTTAAGGAATGTCTGGTACCTAAGTCCATTACCTTACTCATTATCACTCTGAGTTGCTCCACTTGTTCTACAAGCAGAAGAAATGAGGTTCCAGCCGTCAGCATAAACAAGTAACTTGTGTTTGTTTGGAAGGAAGATGAACTTGTAGAAAATAATAGTGATCCAAGTTCATTCTTACACAAGTAATGGAAATATAAGACTACGCTTAATTTTCTGTAAAATTTTCTACGTGATTTATCTGGTCTCAGCCACATCCCTCCAGTCTGGTCTCAGTCACATCCCTCCAGTCTGATCTCAGTCACATCCCTCCAGTCTGGTCTCAGTCACATCCCTCCAGTCTGATCTCAGTCACATCCCTCCAGTCTGATCTCAGTCACATCCCTCCAGTCTTGTCTCAGTCACATCCCTCCAGTCTGGTCTAAGTCACATCCCTACAGTCTGGTCTCAGTCACATCCCTCCATTCTGGTCTCAGTCACATCCCTCACGTCTGGTCTCAGTCACATCCCTCAAGTCTGTTCTCAGTCACATCCCTCCTGTCTGGTCTCAGTCACATCCCTCCAGTCTGGTCTCAGTCACATCCCTCCAGTCTGGTCTCAGTCACATCCCTCCAGTCTGATCTCAGTCACATCCCTCCAATCTGGTCTCAGTCACATCCCTCCAGTCTGATCTCAGTCACATCCCTCCAGTCTGATCTCAGTCACATCCCTCCAGTCTGGTCTCAGTCACATCCCTCCAGTCTTGTCTCAGTCACATCCCTCCAGTCTGGTCTCAGTCACATCCCTCCAGTCTGGTCTCAGTCACATCCCTCCAGTCTGATCTCAGTCACATCCCTCCAATCTGGTCTCAGTTACATCCCTCCAGTCTGGTCTCAGTCACATCCCTCCAGTCTGGTCTCAGTCACATCACTCCAGTCTGATCTCAGTCACATCCCTCGTGTCTGGTCTCAGTCACATCCTTCCTGTCTGGTCTCAGTCAAATCCCTCCAGTCTGGTCTCAGTCACATCCCTCCAGTCTGATCTCAGTCACAGCTCATCCTCCAGTCTGATCTCAGTCACATCCCTCCAGTCTGGTCTCAGTCACATCCTCCAGTCTGAGTCTCAGTCACATCCCTCCAGTCTGGTCTCAGTCACATCCCTCCAGTCTGGATATCAGTCACATCCCTCCAGTCTGGTCTCAGTCACATCCTTCCTGTCTGGTCTCAGTCACATCCCTCCAGTCTGGTCTCAGTCACATCCCTCCAGTCTGGTCTCAGTCACATCCCTCCAGTCTAGTCTCAGTCACATCACTCCAGTCTGATCTCAGTCACATCCCTCCAGTCTGGTCTCAGTCACATCCCTCCAGTCTGATCTCAGTCACATTCCTCCAGTCTGGTCTCAGTCACATCCCTCCAGTCTGATCTCAGTCACATCCCTCCAGTCTGGTCTCAGTCACATCCCTCCAGTCTGATCTCAGTCACATCCCTCCTGTCTGGTCTCAGCCACATCCTTCCTGTCTGGTCTCAGTCACATCCCTCCAGTCTGGTCTCAGTCACATCCCTCCAGTCTGATCTCAGTCACATCCCTCCAGTCTGATCTCAGTCACATCCCTCCAGTCTGGTCTCAGTCACATCCCTCCAATCTGATCTCAGTCACATCCCTCCAGTCTGGTCTCAGTCACATCCCTCCAGTCTGATCTCAGTCAAATCCCTCCAGTCTGGTCTCAGTCACATCCTTCCTGTCTGGTCTCAGTCACATCCCTCCAGTCTGGTCTCAGTCACATCCCTCCAGTCTGGTCTCAGTCACATCCCTCCAGTCTGGCCTCAGTCACATCCCTCCAGTCTGATCTCAGTCACATCCCTCACGTCAGGTCTCAGTCACATCCCTCACGTCTGATCTCAGTCAAATCACTCCAGTCTGATCTCAGTCACATCCCTCCAGTCTGATCTCAGTCACATCCCTCACGTCTGGTCTCAGTCACATCCCTCCAGTCTGGTCTCAGTCACATCCCTAACGTCTGGTCTCAGTCACATCCCTCCAGTCTGGTCTCAGTCACATCCTTCCTGTCTAGTCTCAGTCACATCCCTCCAGTCTGGTCTCAGTCACATCCCTCCTGTCTGGTCTCAGTCACATCCCTCACGTCTGGTCTCAGTCACATCCCTCCTGTCTGGTCTCAGTCACATCCCTCCTGTCTGGTCTCAGTCACATCCCTCCAGTCTGGTCTCAGTCACATCCCTCCTGTCTGGTCTCAGTCACATCCCTCCAGTCAGGTCTAGTCACATCCCACCAGTCTGGTCTCAGTCACATCCCTCAAGTCTGGTCTCAGTCACATCCCTCCAGTCTGGTCTCAGTCACATCCCTCACGTCTGGTCTCAGTCACATCCTTCCTGTCTAGTCTCAGTCACATCCCTCCAGTCTAGTCTCAGTCACATCCCTCCTGTCTGGTCTCAGTCACATCCCTCCAGTCTGGTCTCAGTCACATCCCTCCAGTCTGGTCTCAGTCACATCCCTCCAGTCTGGTCTCAGTCACATCCTTCCAGTCTGGTCTCAGTCACATCCCTCCAGTCTGGTCTCAGTCACATCCCTCACGTCTGGTCTCAGTCACATCCCTCACGTCTGGTCTCAGTCACATCCCTCCACTCTGGTCTCAGTCACATCCCTCACGTCTGGTCTCAGTCACATCCCTCCAGTCTGGTCTCAGTCACATTCCTCCTGTCTGGTCTCAGTCACATCCCTCCAGTCTGGTCTCAGTCACATCCCTCCAGTCTGGTCTCAGTCACATCCCTCCAGTCTGGTCTCAGTCACATCCCTCCAGTCTGGTCTCAATCACATCCCTCACGTCTGGTCTCAGTCACATCCCTCCAGACTGGTCTCAGTCACATCCCTCACGTCTGGTCTCAGTCACATCCCTCACGTCTGGTCTCAGTCACATCCCTCCAGTCTGGCCTCAGTCACATCCGTCCTGTCTGGTCTCAGTCACATCCCTCCAGTCTGGTCTCAGTCACATCCCTCCAGTCTGGTCTCAGTCACATCCCTCCAGTCTGGTCTCAGTCACATCCCTCCAGTCTGGTCTCAGTCACATCCTTCCAGTCTGGTCTCAGTCACATCCCTCCAGTCTGGTCCCAGTCACATCCCTCCAGTCTGGTCTCAGTCACATATCTCCAGTCTGGTCTCAGTCACATCCCTCCAGTCTGGTCTCAGTCACATCCCTCCAGTCTGGTCTCAGTCACATCCCTCCAGTCTGGTCTCAGTCACATCCCTCCAGTCTGGTCTCAGTCACATCCCTCCAGTCTGGTCTCAGTCACATATCTCCAGTCTGGTCTCAGTCACATCCCTCCAGTCTGGTCTCAGTCACATCCTCCAGTCTGGTCTCAGTCACATCCAACCAGTCTAGTCTCAGTCACATCCCTCCAGTCTGGTCTCAGTCACATCCCTCCAGTCTGGTCTCAGTCACATCCCTCACGTCTTGTCTCAGTCACATCCCTCACGTCTGGTCTCAGTCACATCCCTCCAGTCTTGTCTCAGTCACATCCCTCACGTCTGGTCTCAGTCACATCCCTCCAGTCTGGTCTCAGTCACATCCCTCCAGTCTGGTCCCAGTCACATCCCTCACGTCTGGTCTCAGTCACATCCCTCCAGTCTGGTCTCAGTCACATCCCTCACGTCTGGTCTCAGTCACATCCTTCCAGTCTGGCCTCAGTCACATCCCTCCAGTCTGGTCTCAGTCACACCCCTCCAGTCTGGTCTCAGTCACATCCCTCCAGTCTGGTCTCAGTCACATCCCTCCAGTCTGGTCTCAGTCACATCCTTCCTGACAGGTTAGAACACACTGGGCTAACAGGTTAGAAAACACTTGTCTGACAGGTTAGAACACACTGGGCAGACAGATTAGAACACACCGGACTGACAGGTTAGAACACACTGGGTTTACAGGTTAGAACACACTGGGCTGACAGGTTAGAACACACTGGGCTGACAGGTTAGAACACACTGGACTGACAGGTTAGAACACACTGGGCTTACACGTTAGAACACACTTTGTTTGACAGGTTAGAACACACTGTGCTGACAGGTTAGAACACACTGTGCTGACAGGTTAGAACACACTTGCCTGACAGGTTAGAACACACTGAGCTGACTGGTTAGAACACACTGGTCTGACTGGTTAGAACACACTAGGCTTGACAGGTTAGAACACACTATGCTCACAGGTTAGAACACTCTGGGCTGACAGGTTAGAAATCACTTGGCTGACAGGTTAGAACACACTGGGCTGACAGATTGTTACACACTGGGCTGACAGGTTAGAACACACTGGGCTGACATATTAGAACACACTGGGCTGACAGGTTAGAACACACCGGACTGACAGGTTAGAACACACGGGGTTTACAGGTTAGAACACACTGGGCTGACAGGTTAGAACACACTGGGCTGACAGGTTAGAACACACTGGGATGACAGGTTAGAACATACTGGGCTGACAGGTTAGAACGCACTGGACTGACAGGTTAGAACACACTGGGCTGATAGGTTAGAACACACTGGACTGACAGGTTAGAACGCACTGGACAAACAGGTTAGAACACACTGGACTGACAGGTTAGAACACACTGGACTGACAAGTTAGAACGCACTGGACTGACAGGTTAGAGCACACTGGGCTGACAGGTTAGAACACACTGGACTGACAGGTTAGAACACACTGGTCTGACAGGTTAGAACACACTGGACTGACAGGTTAGAACACACTAGGCTGACAGGTTAGAACACACTGGACTGACAGGTTAAAACACACTGGGCTGACAGGCTAGAACACACTGGGCTGACAGGTTACAACACAGTGAGTAATGACGTACCTCACCAGGGACACAGTGAGTCTTGACGTACCTCACCAGGGACACAGTGAGTCATGACGTACCTCACCAGGGACACAGTGAGTCATGACGTACCTCACCAGGGACAAAATGAGTCATGACTTACCTCACCAGGGACACAGTGAGTCATGACGTACATCACCAGGGACACAATGAGTCATGACTTACCTCACCAGGGACATAGTGAGCCATAACGTACCTCACCAGGGACACAGTGAGTCATGACTTACCTCACCAGGGACACAGTGAGTCATGACGTACTTCACAAGGGACACAGTGAGTCATGACGTACTTCACCAGGGACACAGTGAGTCATGACGTACCTCACCAGGGACACAGTGAGTCTTAACGTACCTCACCAGGGACACAGTGAGTCATGACGTACCTCACCAGGGACACAGTGAGTCATCATATACCTCACCAGGGACACAGTGAGTCATGACGTACCTCACCAGGGACACAGTGAGTCATCATATACCTCACCAGGGACACAGTGAGTCATGACGTACCTCACTAGGGACACAGTGAGTCATCATATACCTCACCAGGGACACAGTGAGTCATGACGTACCTCACCAGGGACACAGTGAGTCATGATGTACATCACCAGGGACACAGTGAGTCATGACGTACCTCACCAGGGACACAGTGAGTCATGACGTACCTCACCAGGGACACAGTGAGTCATCATATACCTCACCAGGGACACAGTGAGTCATGACGTACCTCACCAGGGACACAATGAGTCTTGACGTACATCACCAGGGACACAGTGAGTCATGACGTACCTCACCAGGGACACAGCGAGTCATTATGTACCTCACCAGGGACACAGCGAGTCATGACGTACCTCACCAGGGACACAGTGAGTCATGACGTACCTCACCAGGGACACAGTGAGTCATGACGTACCTCACAAAGGACACAGTGAGTCATGACGTACCTCACCATGGACACAGTGAGTCATGATGTTCCTCACAAGGGACAGAGTGAGTCATGACGTACCTCACCAGGGACACAGTGAGTCATGACGTACCTCACCAGGGACACAGTGAGTCATGACGTACCTCACAAGGGACACAGTGAGTCATAACGTACCTCACCAGGGACACAGTGAGTCATGACGTACCTCACCAGGGACACAGTGAGTCATGACGTACCTCACCAGGGACACAGTGAGTCATCGTATACCTCACCAGGGACACAATGAGTCATGACGTACCTCACCAGGGACACAGTGATTCATCATATACCTCACCATTGACACAGTGAGTCATGACGTACCTCACCAGGGACACAGTGAGTCATCATATACCTCACCAGGGACACAGTGAGTCATGACGTACCTCACCCGGGACACAGTGAGTCATGACGTACCTCACCAGGGACACAGTGAGTATTGACGTACCTCACCAGGGACACAGTGAGTCATGACGTACCTCACCAGGGATACAGTGAGTCATGACGTACCTCACCAGGGACACAGTGAGTCATGACGTACCTCACCAGGGACACAGTGAGTCATGACGTACCTCACCAGGGACACAGTGAGTAATGACGTACCTCACCAGGGACACAGTGAGTCATGACGTACCTCACCAGGGACACAGTGAGTCATGACGTACCTCACCAGGGACACAGTGAGTCATCATATACCTCACCAGGGACACAGTGAGTCATGACGTACCTCACCAGGGACACAGTGAGTCATCATATACCTCACCAGGGACACAGTGAGTCATGACGTACCTCACCAGGGACACAGTGAGTCATCATATACCTCACCAGGGACACAGTGAGTCATGACGTGCCTCACCAGGGACACAGTGAGTCATGATGTACATCACCAGAGACACAGTGAGTCATGACGTACCTCACCAGGGACACAGTGAGTCATGAGGTACCTCACCAGGGACACAGTGAGTCATGACGTACCTCACCAGGGACACAGTGAGTCATGATGTACATCACCAGGGACACAGTGAGTCATGACGTACCTCACCAGGGACACAGTGAGTCATGACGTACCTCACCAGGGACACAGTGAGTCATCATACCTCACCAGGGACACAGTGAGTCATGACGTACCTCACCAGGGACACAATGAGTCATGACGTACATCACCAGGGAAACAGTGAGTCATGACGTACCTCACCAGGGACACAGCGAGTCATTACGTACCTCACCAGGGACACAGTGAGTCATGACGTACCTCACCAGGGACACAGTGAGTCATGATGTACATCACTAGGGACAAAGTGAGTCATGACGTACCTCACCAGGGACACAGTGAGTCATGACGTACCTCACCAGGGACACAGTGAGTCATGACGTACCTCACCAGGGACACAGTGAGTCATGACGTACCTCACCATGGACACAGTGAGTCTGATGTTCCTCACAGGGACAGAGTGAGTCATGACGTACCTCACCAGGGACACAGTGAGTCATGACGTACCTCACCAGGGACACAGTGAGTCATGACGAACCTCACCAGGGACACAGTGAGTCATTACGTACCTCACCAGGGACACAGTGACTCTTGACGTACCTCACCAGGGACACAGCGATTCATGACGTACCTCACCAGGGACACAGTGAGTCATGACGTACCTCACAAGGGACACAGTGAGTCATTACGTACCTCACCAGGGACACAGCGAGTCATGACGTACCTCACCAGGGACACAGTGAGTCATGACGTACCTCACCAGGGACACAGTGAGTCATGACGTACCTCACCAGGGACACAGTGAGTCTTGACGTACCTCACCAGGGACATAGTGACTCTTGACGTAAATCACCAGGGACACAGTGAGTCATGACGTACCTCACCAGGGACACAGCGAGTCATGACGTACCTCACCAGGGACACAGTGAGTCATGACGTACCTCACCAGGGACACAGTGAGTCATGACGTACTACAGGACAGTGATTCTGACGTACCTCACCAGGGACATAGTGAGTCATGACTACTCACCAGGGACACAGTGAGTCATGAGTACTCACCAGGGACACAGTGAGTCTTGACGTACTCACCAGGGACATAGTGACTCTTGACGTAATCACCAGGGACACAGTGAGTCTTGACGTACTCACCAGGGACACAGTGAGTCATGACGTACCTCACCAGGGACACAGTGAGTCATGACGTACCTCACCAGGGACACAGTGATTCATGACGTACCTCACCAGGGACACAGTGACTCTTGACGTACCTCACTAGGGACACAGCGAGTCATGACGTACCTCACCAGGGACATAGTGACTCTTGACGTAAATCACCAGGGACACAGTGAGTCATGACGTACCTCACCAGGGACACAGTGAGTCATGACGTACCTCACCAGGGACATAGTGACTCTTGACGTAAATCACCAGGGACACAGTGAGTCATGATTTACCTCACCAGGGACACAGTGAGTCATGACGTACCTCACCAGGGACACAGTGAGTCATGACGTAAATCACCAGAGACACAGTGAGTCATGACGTACCTCACCAGGGACACAGTGAGTCATGACGTACCTCACCAGGGACACAGTGAGTCATGACGTAAATCACCAGGGACACAGTGAGTCATGACGTAAATCACCAGGGACACAGTGAGTCATGACGTAAATCACCAGGGACACAGTGAGTCATGACGTACCTCACCTGCCACGTGGAGGTGAGATTCTGTATTTAATTTAAATATATTTTTACAAGACTGTTTCTTATACATGTTGTTCTGGGACAATGATGAGGGTGGGGGAGAGACCTCCATGTGTTGTTCTGGGACAATGATGAGGGTGGGGGAGAGACTTCTATGTGTTGTTCTGGGACAATGATGAGGGTGGGGGAGAGACCTCCATGTGTTGTTCTGGGACAATGATGAGGGTGGGGAGAGACTTCTATGTGTTGTTCTGGGACAATGATGAGGGTGGGGAGAGACCTCCATGTGTTGTTCTGGGACAATGATGAGGGTGGGGGAGAGACTTCTATGTGTTGTTCTGGGACAATGATGAGGGTCAGGGAGAGACTTCTATGTGTTGTTCTGGGGCAATGATGAGCGTGGGGGAGAGACTTCTATGTGTTGTTCTGGGACAATGATGAGGGTCAGGGAGAGACCTCCATGTGTTGTTCTGGGACAATGATGAGCGTGGGGGAGAGACCTCCATGTGTTGTTCTGGGACAATGATGAGGTTGGAGGAGACACCTCTATGTGTTGTTCTGGGACAATGATGAGGGTGGGGGAGACTCCATGTGTTGTTCTGGGACAATGATGAGGTTGGAGGAGACACCTCCATGTGTTGTTCTGGGACAATGATGGGGGTGGGGGTAGACTCCATGTGTTGTTCTGGGACAATGATGAGGTTGGAGGAGACACCTCCATGTGTTGTTCTGGGACAATGATGAGGGTGGGGGGGAGACTCCATGTGTTGTTCTCTAGGGGGGTTGAATGTGGATTTATGTGTCTGAAACTTAACCCGAGTAACTTTATATTTTGATTCAAGTCAAGTGGTATCACTGACCTGTGTTGCATGGTACACAACAAGTCAAGTGGTATCACTGACCTGTGTTGCATGGTACACAACGTAGCAACATGCACTAGCTGCACTTGCGAAGATCTAAACAAAAAAAATGAAGCAGAGTACAAGGCTCTTAGTCTTGGCTACGCCTTGTGCAAACCGACAAGATTCTAATGTATATTAATGTATGTATAATAATGTATATTAATGTATATTAGTCGTTTAGCTACCCTCTGTTACTAACCAAAGGACCCCAATGGAAATAAGTCACTCTGTCAGACTTTTTGGGGTTATCCTGGGTTCTCTACACATATGCTGCTATGTATGATAATGTATGTAAATGTATTTGTGTATACCTGAATAAACTTACTTACTTACTAATAACCCTCCGTGTTAATGGTCCGAACGAAGTTTGTTTTTTCTTAGTCTTCTCTACTGGTGGTCCTGACTAAGCTTCCGGTGGTCTGGTGGCTTGAGCTCTCGATTCACACACGGAGGGCCCGGGTTCGATTCCCGGCGGGTGGAAACATTTCGACGTGTTTCCTTACACCTGTTGTCATGTTCACCTAGCAGCAAATAGGTACCTGAGTTGTTAGTCGACTGACTTTCTTGGGTTATCCTGGGTGGCTAACCCTCCAGGGTTAAAAATCCGAAGAAATCTTATCTTATTTTCCACTGCTAGTGGTTTAACTCTATGTTCTTGGCAGACTTGGCAATGCCTCTGCCCAGCAAAGGAGATCTTAACCTGCTAGTCTCTCTTGGTTCCCAGGCAGTTGCAAGCACAACTGACCTCGTTGATTGGTTAACAATGAAGATAATTGTTTCCTCTTTGTTCGGGTATACATATCATGAAAAAAGTGATTTCGTAATTACACAAGAAACATCACAAGGGAGAAAAAAACAAGTAACCTGCACAAGGGAGAAAGAATCAAGTAACCTGCACAGGGAAGAAAGAAACAAGTAACATGAACAGGGAAGAAAGAATCAAGTAACCTGCATAGGGGAGAAAGAATCAAGTAACCTGCACAGGGAAGAAAGAAACAAGTAACCTGCACAAGGGAGAAAGAATCAAGTAACCTGCACAGGAAAGAAAGAAACAAGTAACCTGCACTGGGGAGAAAGAAACAAGTAACATGCACAGGGGAGAAAGAAACAAGTAACCTGCACAGGGGAGAAAGAAACAAGTAACCTGCACAGGGGAGAAAGAAACAAGTAACCTGCACAGGAAAGAAAGAAACAAGTAACCTGCACAGGGGAGAAAGAAACAAGTAACCTGCACAGGGAGAAAGAAACGAGTAACCTGCACAGGGGAAAAGGAAACAAGTAACCTGCACAGGGGAGAAAGAAACAAGTAATCTGCACAAGGGATAAAGAAACAAGTAACCTGCACAGGGGAGAAAGAAACAAGTAATCTGCACAGGGAAGAAAGAAACGAGTAACCTGCACAGGGAAGAAAGAATCAAGTAACCTGCACAAGGGAGAAAGAAACAAGTAACCTGCACAGGGGAGAAAGAAATAAGTAACCTGCATAGGGAAGAAAGAAACAAGTAACATGCACAGGGAAGAAAGAATCAAGTAACCTGCATAGGGGAGAAAGAATCAAGTAACCTGCATAGGGAAGAAAGAAACAAGTAACCTGCACAAGGGAGAAAGAATCAAGTAACCTGCACAGGAAAGAAAGAAACAAGTAACCTGCACAGGGGAGAAAGAAACAAGTAACCTGCACAGGGGAGAAAGAAACAAGTAACCTGCACTGGGGAGAAAGAAACAAGTAACCTGCACAGGAGAGAAAGAATCAAGTAACCTGCACAGAGAAGAAAGAATCAAGTAACCTGCACAGGAAAGAAAGAAACAAGTAACCTGCACAGGGAAGAAAGAAAAAAGTAACATGCACAGGGAAGAAAGAAATAAGTAACCTGCACAGGAAAGAAAGAAACAAGTAACCTGCACAGGGGAGAAAGAAACAAGTAACCTGCACAGGGGAGAAAGAAACAAGTAACCTGCACAGGGGAGAAAGAAACAAGTAACCTGCACAGGGGAGAAATAATCAAGTAACCTGCACAGGGGAGAAAGAATCAAGTAGCCTGCACAAGGAAGAAAGAAACAAGTAACCTGCACAGGGCAGAAAGAAACAAGTAACCTGCACAGGGGAGAAAGAAACAAGTAACATGCACAGGGGAGAAAGAAACAAGTAACCTGCACAGGGGAGAAAGAATCAAGTAACCTGCACAGGGAAGAAAGAAACAAGTAACCTGCACAGGGGAGAAAGAAACAAGTAACCTGCACAGGGGAGAAAGAATCAAGTAACCTGCACAGGGAAGAAAGAATCAAGTAACCTGCATAAGGAAGAAAGAAACAAGTAACCTGCACAGGGCAGAAAGAAACAAGTAACATGCACAGGGAAGAAAGAATCAAGTAACCTGTACAGGGAAGAAAGAAACAAGTAACCTGCACAGGGGAGAAAGAATCAAGTAACCTGCACAGGGAAGAAAGAATCAAGTAACCTGCATAAGGAAGAAAGAAACAAGTAACCTGCACAGGGCAGAAAGAAACAAGTAACCTGCACAGGGAAGAAAGAATCAAGTAACCTGTACAGGGCAGAAAGAAACAAGTAACCTGCACAGGGCAGAAACAAACAAGTAACATGCACAGGGAAGAAAGAAATAAGTAACCTGCACAGGGCAGAAAGAAACAAGTAACATGCACAGGGAAGAAAGAAATAAGTAACCTGCACAGGAAAGAAAGAAACAAGTAACCTGCACAGGGGAGAAAGAAACAAGTAACCTGCACAGGGAAGAAAGAAACAAGTAACCTGCACAGGGCAGAAAGAAACAAGTAACCTGCACAGGGCAGAAAGAAACAAGTAACCTGCACAGGGAAGAAAGAAACAAGTAACCTGCACAGGGAAGAAAGAAACAAGTAATCTGCACAAGGGAGAAAGAAACTTGGACTATCAACTAGTCATATACAGTAGCACAAAGGTAAGGAGCCAGTATATATATACGAGAGGGAGGCGAGAATGGGAGAAAGAGAGAAGGAAGAAGAAATAATAAAATGAAGGAAGCAGTGAAAGTAGTGGTAGAGGTAGTTGTAGTAGCAGTAGTAGTCCAGGAAGTCTAAGAAAAAGAAATCGGAGCACTGCAGGAGAGCTAATGGCCCATGAGGGTGTGACCAAACAAACTCACCTAGGCAGTAGGAAGGAAAGGCAAAGAAAATATGGGAAATGAGAAAAGGTAAAGAGAGAAGGACATAAAGATCAGGTCAAGTTACGAGTGTTCTGAAGTTTGGAACATTTACAATGTTCTGAGGAATCTGTGTGGATGTTTCTCCAGTGCAGAAGAGTTTTAATCACCTATACGCATCGTGGAAGTAGTCGTTTGTAGCCGGCACAATATTTCACACTGGGTATCTTTTTGATCAAATGACGAACACCATTCTATACATTTGTTCTTTGTCAATAAGGAATATATGATACCCAGGACACACCACTTTCCTGATTATTAATCCTTGTTCGTGTGTTTGTACAACTTTTGAGGAAATCTGACTGTGTGTTTTAGGTCCTGTACATCGTTGTGAAACTACCAGTCCTAAAACAAACTTGTTTTTTTTGAAGTTGCAACTTGCAGTCTACCGTAGTGAGTTTCTTTTCTGCAGCATCCAAGTCAGTGACAGAGTACGGCTATGCACCAGAGCTTAATACCGGACTGGAATAGCTCCCAGTTATCCTGTTTTAAATTCCATTTAAGATGTGTGAGTTGTAGTGATGATAGACGGTGTACTCCGAATGAGGTGATGATAGTTAAATGATTACTGAAGAGAGAGAATCCTATGTACTTCATTTCTATCATTAGTCACCAGTGTTCTTACACGTCAAGTGACGTCTACCCGACTTCCAAGAAAATAAGTGGACTCTATTAATGAAAAGCATAGATTAGGCACATCCTCCTAGAATATGTATCTGTGTGTCTTCGTGTCCCATTCGTGCTGCAGTTGAGTTGAGGAATGGGATGACTGTCATTGATGTCACCTGATGCAATGTAATGCCTTGTGTACACTCGCTGATGGGTGATGAAGTATATCATTGTCTTTGTATTAAGAGAACGCAGATGCCATCATGGAGAAAAATCTTTATCATAACGTGAGTCTTATCCTTCAGTTCTTGCGCATTCCATTGGAGAATTTTTAACTACCGCTGAGTATTTACTCAACGTTTGTTTGCATCATTGACCAATGTCTAATCAATAGTCAGAGAGAGAAACATCTTATATACAGGTAAAGATTCCAGACTTAAGTCAGGTTAACTACGGAACTCGCCTTTTACAGAGAGGTAACGACCTTGAACTGCTGTTGTTGACACCATTTATTTTACTATGCCATATAGATATATTCCTCTGAATCTGCACAGATCAGATCTTGCAAACTATATTCGTTGACTACCACCTTGCCGGTAATGTACTCGCACTCAGTGATGGCAGAGAGCCACTGCAATACGACGATATTAAAAGAATACCACCACAGGAAGTGACACTTATGGAAGGGAGATGGACGACCTTCTTTCCAGACTCTGCACAACACTTGCATCACTGTTTTCCAAGATAAGTTTTGTCCCAGCTGCATTGTTTGTGAACCTTTGTTTCAGTTAATCTTGGTGATGTTGTGAAGAAGCATTTTAAGATTATCAAGAATTACACTTATAACAGTTATAATAAAGACTTACACAGTAAGCCTTACACTGCTTTAATGAAGCCTTACACTGCTTTAATGAAGCCTTACACTGCTTTAATGAAGCCTTACGCTGCTTTAATGAAGAATTACACTGCTTTAATGAAGACTTACACTGCTTTAATGAAGCCTTACACTTCTTTAATGAAGAATTACACTGCTTTAATGAAGCCTTACACTGCTTTAATGAAGACTTACACTGCTTTAATGAAGCCTTACACTACTTTAATGAAGCCTTACACTACTTTAATGAAGCCTTACACTACTTTAATGAAGACTTACACTGCTTTAATGAAGGCTTACACTGCTTTAATGAAGACTTACACTGCTTTAATGAAGACTTACACTGCTTTAATGAAGAATTACACTGCTTTAATGAAGGCTTACACTGCTTTAATGAAGACTTACACTGCTTTAATGAAGCCTTACACTGCTTTAATGAAGCCTTACACTGCTTTAATGAAGCCTTACACTACTTTAATGAAGCTTACACTGCTTTAATGAAGCCTTACACTGCTTTAATGAAGCCTTACACTGCTTTAATGAAGGCTTACACTGCTTTAATGAAGACTTACACTGCTTTAATGAAGCCTTACACTGCTTTAATGAAGCCTTACACTGCTTTAATGAAGCCTTACACTGCTTTAATGAAGCCTTACACTGCTTTAATGAAGCCTTACACTCTTTAATGAAGCCTTACACTCTTTAATGAAGCTTACACTGCTTAATGAAGACTTACACTGCTTTAATAAAGCTTACACTGTTCAATAAAGCCTTACACTGACTATTAATGAAGCTTACACTGCTTTAATAAAGCTTACACTATTTACAATAAAGCTTACACTTTACAATAAAGCTTACACTGCTTACAATAAAGCTTACACTTTACAATAAAGCTTACACTGTTATAATAAAGCTTACACTGCTTACATAAGCTTACACTGTTACAATAAAGCTTACACTCTTACAATAAAGCTTACACTGTTACAATAAAGCTTACACTGCTTACAATAAAGCTACTTTACAATAAGCTACTTTACAATAAAGTTACACTTTACAATAAAGCTTTAACTGTTACAATAAGCTTACACTGCTTACAATAAAGCTTACACTTTACAATAAAGTTACACTGTTACAATAAAGCTTGAACTGTTCATAATACCTTACCAATAAAGCTTACACTGTTACAATAAAGCTTACACTTTACAATAAAGCTTACACTGTTACAATAAAGCTTACACTGTTACAATAAAGCTTACACTCTTAAATAAAGCTTACATCTTACATAAAGCTTACATGTTACAATAAAGCTTACACTCTTACAATAAAGCTTACACTACTTACAATAAAGCTTACACTCTTACAATAAGCTTACACTGTTCAATAAGCTTACACTGCTTACAATAAAGCTTACACTTTACAATAAAGCTTACACTGTTACAATAAAGTTACACTTTAATAAGCTTAACTGTTACAATAAAGCTTACACTGTTACAATAAAGCTTACACTTTAAATAAAGCTTACACTGTTACAATAAAGCTTACACTGTTACAATAAAGCTTACACTGTTATAAGTCATAATAAGCTTACACTTTAAAAAGCTACTGTTAATAACTTACTGTATAAACTCACAAATAAAGTTAACTCGTGTAATAAGTCTTACACTATTACAATAAAGCTACACTGTTACAATGCTTCACTCTCAATAAAGCTTACATCTTACAATAAAGCTTCACTGTACATAACAACTATAAAGCACATATTACAATAGCTTACACTTCTCCTACAATAATACATCTCTAAGTCTTACCACAATAGAGCTTACACTGTTACATAAACAGTACTAGTTACTGAACACACTTACATAAAGCCTACACTTACATAAGAACAAATAATGTTTAGTGAAACTACACTTAAAAAAGTTTACACTGATACAATAAAAGACTCTGGCTTTACAATAAAGCCTTCACTGCCTACAATAAAACTTATATGTCTCGTTCTTATATATCCTTAGAACCACACTGTAGCCTTCACCTGACCTACATAAACATACTGCTCTATGAACCACACTGTAGTCCTCTCATCCTTGAAGTCCTACTAATAAACATACTGCTCTATGAACCACACTGTAGCCTTCACCTGACCTACATAAACATACTGCTCTATGAACCACACTGTAGCCTTCTACCTACATAACCTACCATAAACATACTTGCCCTCCTATACATCTGCTTAGAACCACACTGTAGCCTTCACCTGACCTACATAAACATACTGCTCTATGAACCACACTGTAGCGTTCACCTGACCTACATAAACATACTGCTCTATGAACCACACTGTAGCCTTCACCTGACCTACATAAACATACTGCTCTATGAACCACACTGTAGCCTTCACCTGACCTACATAAACATACTGCTCTATGAACCACACTGTAGCCTTCACCTGACCTACATAAACATAAACATACTGCTCTATGAACCACACTTAGCTTCACTGACTACATAAACATACTGCTCTATGAACCACACTGTAGCCTTCACCTGACCTACATAAACATACTGCTCTATGAACCACACTGTAGCCTTCACCTGACCTACATAAACATACTGCTCTATGAACCACACTGTGTAGCCTTCATACCTGACCACATTTAACATACAACATACTGCTCTATGAACCACACTGTAGCCTTCATGACACAACCATGACCATTACATTAAACATACTGCTCATGAACCACACTGTAGCCTTCACCTGACCTACATAAACATACTGCTCTATGAACCACATGTGATGTTTTCCCTAAACAGACATATCTTTCTTCAATTGTTTTCAGCAACTGAGCTTTAATTACATGTAATAATTAGATTTTTGGTGTTGAACTTACACTTAAATTGTTATGTCCACAAAGTCAACATAAATCTATTAATGACTTGGAATTTTTTCATTGAGTAGGTGTTGAATACATTATAATGATTCCTACATTGACAATATGAAAATGGTATACATTATTGATATGTTGAAATGTAAGAAACATGTGCAACAGTGTCATCTACACAGTAGGCTTCTTCAGTCGAGTACAGAAAAGTTGGAAGAAGCAGAAGAAATGTGAAGATGATGTAATCAGTCCATCACCCTTGAGGCGTAGTTTTGAGGTGGTCAGTCCCTCAGCCTGGAGATGAGTTTTTCTTCCATAGTCTGGAACAATGTGAAGTTGAAGCGACAGTATGGAGACTCACATACTGTCAGAAGGTGAGATATAGTTCACTGCTATAAGAAACAATGTATTCACTGAGAGGTCAGGTTGTCTCAGCTTCATCCTTTCTCACTTGTAAAAGATGTCCAAGGTGTTTTCTGTGCCAAGATACCGTTGGTACCTCCGCTGCTTCTGCTAACTCTTCCCTACTCCACTAAATAAGTCTACTGTGTTGGTAAAACGTTTCGGAATAAAGGTACCTAACTCCTGTACGATTACAACATTGACAATATCGGTACTAATAACGTTCAGTGTTTGTAAACGAATTAAAAATTCTCTCAAAGCAAAGCTGTGTTTTTCTATCAGTCTAGAAATAATTTTTGCAAAATTCTCGGATTAAGAAAGAATTTTAAAGCAAATGTAATTAATGATTTTTAATGAATGTCAGACAGAATTACATAGAACTTTGTGCCAAATGTAAAGCTTAATAATTTTGTGCTTTAACATTTCTCATTTTATTTGTAAAATAGATCAATTAAAATATAGATCTATAAATATTAATAACTCACATTTATCAAAAAAAAAAATTCGAGTGTCAATTGTTTACCCCCAATTTTTTTCTAGACGTACTGGTCTAAAGACCAGCGTCCTAAGTACTGGTCTAAAGACCAGCGTCACAAGTACTGGTCTAAAGACCAGCGTCACACATACTGGTCTAAAGACTAGCGTCACATGTACTGGTCTAGAGACCAGCGTCACACGTACTGGTCTAGAGACCAGCGTCACATGTACTGGTCTAGAGACCAGCGTCACATATACTGGTCTAGAGACCAGCGTCACAAGTACTGGTCAAGAGACCAGCGTCACAAGTACTGG
The DNA here is from genome assembly GCA_009830355.1 of Cherax destructor. NCBI lineage: Eukaryota > Metazoa > Arthropoda > Malacostraca > Decapoda > Parastacidae > Cherax > Cherax destructor. The sequence goes on from WNWK01003018.1 coordinate 163,465, forward strand.
TCTAGAGACCAGCGTCACAAGTACTGGTCTAGAGACCAGCGTCACAAGTACTGGTCTAGAGACCAGCGTCACAAGTACTGGTCTAGAGACCAACGTCACAAGTACTGGTCTAGAGACCAGCGTAACAAGTACTGGTCTAGAGACCAGCGTCACAAGTACTGGTCTGGAGACCAGCGTCACAAGTACTGGTCTGGAGACCACTCTTCGTCAAGTGAACATAAAACTACAATCTTTCCCAAGACTGAAGAGCAGTGTGGTAGTTGCTGGTAGATGGGTAGTTGTTGTGAGGGAGGGGTGAAGATCAGTGTGGTAGTTGCTGGTAGATGGGTAGTTGTTGTGAGGGAGGGGTGAAGATCAGTGTGGTAGTTGCTGGTAGATGGGTAGTTGTTGTGAGGGAGGGGTGAAGAGCAGTGTGGTAGTTGCTGGTAGATGAGTAGTTGTTGTGAGGGAGGGTGAAGATCAGTGTGGTAGTTGCTGGTAGATGGGTAGTTGTTGTGAGGGAGGGGTGAAGATCAGTGTGAGGGGAAGTTGCTGGTAGATGGGTAGTTGTTGTGAGGGACGGGTGAAGAGCAGTGTGGTAGTTGCTGGTAGATGGGTAGTTGTTGTGAGGGAGGGGTGAAGATCAGTGTGGTAGTTGCTGGTAGATGGGTAGTTGTTCTGAGGGAGGGGTGAAAATCAGTGTGGTAGTTGCTGGTAGATGGGTAGTTGTTGTGAGGGAGGGGTGAAGATCAGTGTGGTAGTTGCTGGTAGATGGGTAGTTGTTGTGAGGGAGGGGTGAAGAGCAGTGTGGTAGTTGCTGGTAGATGGGTAGTTGTTGTGAGGGAGGGGTGAAGAGCAGTGTGGTAGTTGCTGGTAGATGGGTAGTTGTTGTGAGGGAGGGGTGAAGATCAGTGTGGTAGTTGCTGGTAGATGGGTAGTTGTTGTGAGGGAGGGGTGAAGATCAGTGTGGTAGTTGCTGGTAGAATGGTAATGGTTGTCTAATGGAAGGATGGCATATACTTCTAAAACATTTGTTAATACCATGTAATACGTACAAAGCGTGTATACACCTGGAGAAGAGAGGAGTGTAGAGGAGAGAGAGAGATTTTGGGAGATGTTAAGCGAGTGTGTAGGAACTTTTGAGCTAAGTGAGAGAGTAATCGTGGTAGGGGACCTAAATGCTAAAGTAGGAGAAGCGTTTAGATAGGGTGTGGTAGGTAAGTTTGGGGTACCAGGTGTAAATGATAATAGGGAACATTTGATTGAACTTTGTATAGAAAGGGGTTTGGCTATAGATAACACATATTTTAAGAAAAAAAGGATAAATAAGTATACAAGATATAATGTAGGGTGAAATGACAGTAGTTTGTTGGACTACATATTGGTAGATAAAAACTGTTATGTAGACTTCAGGATGTACATGTTTATAGAGGGCCACAAATATATCAGATCACTTTTTAATTGTAGCTACAGTGAGAGTAAAAGGTAGATGGGATACAAGGAGAATGGAAACAGCAAGTAAGAGAGAAATGAAGATTCATAAACTAAAGGAGGAGGCGGTTAGGGTAAGATATAAACAACTGTTGGAGGACAGATGGGATAGTGAGAGTATAGGCAGTGGGGTAGAAGAGGTATGGGGTAAGTTTAAGAATATAGTGTTAGAGTGTTCAGCAGAAGTTTGTGATTATAGGAAAGTGGATGCGGGAGGGAAGAAGAGCGATTGGTGGAATGATGATGTAAAGAGAGTAGTAAGAGAGAAAAAGTTAGTATATGAGAGGTTTTTACAAAGTAGAAGTGATGCAAGGAGGGAGGAGTATATGGAGAGAAAAAGAGAGGTTAAGAGAGTGGTGAAGCAATGTAAAAAGAAAGCAAATGAGAGGTTGGGTGAGATGTTATCAACAAATTTTGTTGAAAATAAGAAAATGTTTTGGAGTGAGATTAATAAGTTGAGAAAGCCTGGGGAAAGAATGGATTTGTCAGTTAAAAATAGAAGAGGAGAGTTATTAAATGGATAGTTAGAGGTATCGGGAAGATGGAGGGAATATTTTGAGGAGTTGTTAAATGTTGATGAAGACAGGGAAGCTGTGATTTCGTGTATAGGGCAAGGAGAAATAACATCTTATAGGAGTGAGGAAGAACCAGTTGTGAGTGTGGGGGAAGTTCGTGAGGCAGTGAGTAGAATGAAAGGGGGTAAAGCAGTTGGGATTTATGGGATAAAGATATAAATTTTAAAGGCAGGTGGGGATATAGTTTTAGAGTGGTTAGTGTTTTTTTAATAAATGTATGGAAAAGGGTAAGGTACCTAGCGATTGGCAGAGAGCATGCATAGTTCCTTTGTATAAAGGGGACAAAAGAGTGTGTAAAAATTATAAGTCTGTTAAGTATACCTGGTAAAGTGTATGGTAGAGTTATTATTGAAAGAATTAGGAGTAAGATGGAGAGCAGGATAGCAGATGAACAAGGAGGCTTTAGGAAGGGTAGGGGGGGTGTAGACCAAGTGTTTGCAGTGAAACATATAGGTGAACAATATTGAGATAAGGTAAAGAGGTGTTTGTGGTATTTATGGATTTCATAGGGTGGATAGGAGGGCAATGTGGCAGATGTTGCAAATGTATGGAATAAGAGGTAGGTTATTGAAAGCGGTGAAAAGTTTTTACGAGGATAATGAGGCTCAGGTTAGAGTATGTAGGCGAGAGGGAGATTATTTCCCAGTAAAAGTAGGCCTTAGACAGGGATGTGTGATGTCACCATGGTTGTTCAATATATTTATAGATGGAGTTGTAAGAGAAGTGAATGCTCGGGTGTTGGCAAGAGGTGTGGCGTTAAAAGGTAAAGAATCTAACACAAAGTGGGAGTTGTCACAGTTGCTCTTTGCTGATGACACTGTGCTTTTGGGGGATTCTGAAGAGAAGTTGCAGAGGTTGGTGGACGAGTTTGGTAGGGTATGTAAAAGAAGGAAATTGAAGGTGAATATAGGAAAGAGTAAGGTGATGAGGATAACAAAAAAAATTAGATAACATAAGATTGGATATCAGTATGGAGGAGGTGATTGGAGGGAGAGAGTATGGAGGAGGTGAATGTGTTCAGATATTTGGGAGTGGATGTGTCAGAAGATGGGTCTATGAAGGATGAGGTGAATCATAGAATTAACGAGGGTAAAAAGGTGAGTGGTGCACTGAGGAGCTTGTGGAGACAGAGAACTTTATCCATGAAAGCAAAGAGGGAATGTATGAGAGTATAGTTATGCCAACACTCTTGTATGGGTGTGAGACATGGGTTGTGAATGATGCAACAAGGAGAAGGCTGGAGGCAGTGGAGATGTCATGTCTTAGGGCAATGTGTGGTGTGAATATAATGCAGAGAATCCGTAGTTTAGAGATTAGGAGGAGGTGTGGGAATACCAAAACTATTATCCAGAGAGCTGAGGAGGGTTATTGAGATGGTTTCGACATATAGAGAGGCTGGAAGAAAATAGAATGACTTCGAGAGTGTTTAAATCTATAGTGGAGGGAAGGCGGGGTAGGGGTCGGCCTAGAAAAGGTTGGAGGGAGGGGGTAAAGGTGGTTTTGTGTGCGAGGGGCTTGGACTTCAAGCAAGCTTGCGTGAGTGTTTCAGATAAGAGCGAACGGAAACAAATGGTTTTTAGAACTTGACGTGCTGTTGGAGTGTAGGCAAGGTAACATTTATGTATGGTTTCAGGGAAACCGGTGTGATATAGTCAGTGTGCTTGTGAGGTCGACCTAATTACCCACACCTTGCCTTGGCAAATAGCTGTCAGCCACGCCTCCATGCTTAAGCCTCAGGTCTTTTGTTCTTGCCTGGCGTCAGGTCGTAACACGTGGTCTACACCTTATGGGGAAGGGGGACGATAGTAAACTATGCACGATCAGGGTCACAAGTGACATGGTCCTTAGACAAATAGATAAATTAAAACCTAACAAATCCCCAGGCCCTGATGAACTGTATGCAAGGGTTCTAAAGGAATGTAAAGAGGAGCTTAGCAAACCTATGGCTAATCTTTTCAACATATCACTGCAAACTGGCATGGTGCCAGATAAGTGGAAAATTGCAAATGTAATACCTATTTTCAAAGCAGGAGACAGGTCCTTAGCTTCGAACTATAGACCAATAAGCCTAACCTCCATAGTGGGAAAATTTATGGAATCAATAATTGCCGAGGCAATTCGCAGCATAAATTAATCAACGAATCTCAGCACGGTTTTACAAAAGGGCGTTCCTGCCTTACAAATTTAATAACTTTTTTCACTAAGGTATTTGAGGAGGTAGATCATGGTAATGAATATGATATTGTGTATATGGACTTCAGTAAGGCTTTTGATAGAGTCCCACATCAGAGACTATTGAGGAAAATTAAGGCACACGGAATAGGAGGAGAAATTTTTCCTGGATAGAGGCATGGTTGACAAATAGGCAGCAGAGAGTTTGCATAAATGGGGAGAAATCAGAGTGGGGAAGCGTCACAAGTGGTGTTCCACAGGGGTCAGTATTGGGCCCCTTGTTGTTCACAATCTACATAAACGACATAGATGAGGGAATAAATAGCGACATAAGCAAGTTTGCCGATGACACCAAAATAGGCCGTCCAATTCATTCAAATGAGGACATTAGAGCACTCCAGGAAGATTTGAATAGACTGATGCAGTGGTCGGAGAAGTGGCAGATGCAGTTTAATATAGATAAATGCAAAGTTCTAAATATTGGACAGGACAATAACCATGCCACATATAAACTAAATAATGTAGATCTTAATACTACTGATTGCGAAAAGGATTTAGGAGTTCTGGTTAGCAGTAATCTAAAACCAAGACAGCAGTGCATAAGTGTTCGCAATAAAGCAAACAGAATCCTTGGCTTCATATCAAGAAGCATAAATAATAGGAGTCCTCAGGTTGTTCTTCAACTCTATATATCCTTGGTTAGGCCTCATCTAGATTATGCTGCACAGTTTTGGTCACCGTATTACAGAATGGATATAAATGCTCTGGAAAACGTACAAGGAGGATGACTAAGTTGATTCCATGTATCAGAAATCTTCCCTATGAGGATAGACTGAGGGCCCTGAATCTGCACTCTCTAGAAAGGCGTAGAATTAGGGGGGATATGATTGAGGTATATAAATGGAAAACAGGAATAAATAAAGGGGATGTAAATAGCGTGCTAAAAATATCTTGTATTGACAGGACTCGAAGCAATGGCTTAAGTTGGATAAATTCAGATTCAGAAGGGATATAGGAAAGCATTGGTTTGGTAATAGAGTTGTCGATGAGTGGAACAAACTCCCGAGTACAGTTATAGAGGCTAAAACGTTGTGTAGTTTTAAAAATAGGCTAGATAAATATATGAGTGGGTGCGGGTGGGTGTGAGTTTTACCTGACTAGTTTGTGCTACTAGGTCAGATGCCGTGCTCCTTCCTTAAGTGAATGTAACCTGGCCTGGCTGGGTCGGGGCATTGGCTTAAGCCGGTGGGAGAATTGGACTTGCCTCGCATGGGCCAGTAGGCCTGCTGCAGTGTTCCTTCTTTCTTATGTTCTTATGTTCTTATGATGCTTTGAGCACCATATAAGGTCATGAAAACCACTAGAGGAGACAGAGAGGCTGGTGACAGGTCCGGTGAGCGGAGCCCTGGACAGGGGTGTGCAGTGGGCCACGCGTTGCGAATCTCGGGTCAGCTGGTTGGTGAATTAAGAGTGAGTATAAGTCCGTGTTACTGATAACATCTACCCTTCCCCCTGGTAATAAGTCTCATAGGTCAATGGTTATTGTATGTAATTCTCCGTCAGGACATGTTGTATTCTCGAACTTTATGTTATTAAGTAAACTATAGCCATAATTCCCAATTTTATTTTGTACCATCTTATGCTATTCCCTATTCTGTTAATCACTGTGATAATACAGGAGACGTGCTCACTTGCTGGAATACCTCAGGCAGAGTGGGTGAAGGTCTCACACGGGCAGGCCGGACTTGAGTCCTGGAGATGGGAAGTACGGTGCCGGCACTCTGAGGGAGGGGTGATGTTGCAGTTTTATAACTGTAGTGTAAGCACACCTCTGGCAAGACAGTGATGGAGTGAATGATGATGAAAGTTTTTCTTTGTCGGGCCACCCTGCCTTGGTGGCCACCCTGCCTTGGTGGCCACCCTGCCTTGCTGGGAAACGGCCTATGTGTTAATAAAAAAAATACAAAATACTTGACCAGTCCGTTCTTGAATGACTAGTGCCCTGGTGCTAACAACTCCCTGGTTCTAACAACTCCCTGGTACTAACAACTCCCTGGTGCTAACAACTCCCTGGTGCTAACAACTCCCTGGTACTAACAAATCCCTGGTGCTAACAACTCCCTGGTTCTAACAACTCCCTGGTGCTAACAACTCCCTGGTGCTAACAACTCCCTGGTTCTAACAACTCCCTGGTGCTAACAACTCCCTGGTGCTAACAACTCCCTGGTTCTAACAACTCCCTGGTGCTAACAACTCCCTGGTGCTAACAACTCCCTGGTTCTAACAACTCCCTGGTGCTAACAACTCCCTGGTGCTAACAACTCCCTGGCGCTAACAACTCCCTGGGCTAACAACTCCCTGGTACTAACAACTCCCTGGTGCTAACAACTCCTGGTTGCTAACAACTCCTGGGCTAACAACTCCTGGTCTAACAACTCCCTGGTGCTAACAACTCCCTGGTGCTAACAACTCCCTGGTGCTAACAACTCCCTGGTGCTAACAACTCCCTGGTGCTAACAACTCCCTGGTGCTAACAACTCCCTGGCGCTAACAACTCCCTGGTGCTAACAACTCCCTGGTGCTAACAACTCCCTGGTGCTAACAACTCCCTGGCGCTAACAACTCCCTGGCGCTAACAACTCCCTGGTGCTAACAACTCCCTGGTGCTAACAACTCCCTGGTGCTAACAACTCCCTGGCGCTAACAACTCCCTGGTGCTAACAACTCCCTGGTGCTAACAACTCCCTGGTGCTAACAACTCCCTGGTGCTAACAACTCCCTGGTGCTAACAACTCCCTGGTGCTAACAACTCCCTGGTGCTAACAACTCCCTGGCTAACAACTCCCTGGTGCTAACAACTCCCTGGTGCTAACAACTCCCTGGTCTAACAACTCCTGGTGCTAACAACTCTAACAACTCCCTGGTGCTAACAACTCCCTGGGCTAACAACTCCCTGGTGCTAACAACTCCTGGTGCTAACAACTCCTGGTGCTAACAACTCCCTGGTCTAACAACTCCCTGGTCTAACAACTCCCTGGTGCTAACAACTCCTGGTGCTAACAACTCCCTGGCGCTAACAACTCCCTGGGCTAACAACTCCCTGGTGCTAACAACTCCCTGGTGCTAACAACTCCCTGCGTGCTAACAACTCCCTGGTGCTAACAACTCCCTGGTGCTAACAACTCCCTGGTCTAACAACTCCTGGCTGCTAACAACTCCCTGGTGCTAACAACTCCCTGGTGCTAACAACTCCTGGGCTAACAACTCCCTGGTGCTAACAACTCCCTGGTGCTAACAACTCCCTGTCTAACAACTCCTGGTGCTAACAACTCCCTGGTCTCTAACAACTCCCTGGTGCTAACAACTCCTCGGTGCTAACAACTCCTGGTGCTAACAACTCCTGGTGCTAACAACTCCTGGTTCTAACAACTCCCTGGTGCTAACAACTCCCTGGTGCTAACAACTCCCTGGAGCTAACAACTCCCTGGCGCTAACAACTCCCTGGCGCTAACAACTCCCTGGTGCTAACAACTCCCTGGCGCTAACAACTCACTGGTGCTAACAACTCCCTGGCGCTAACAACTCACTGGTGCTAACAACTCCCTGGTGATAACAACTCCCTGGTGCTAACAACTCCCTGGTGATAACAACTCCCTGGCGCTAACAACTCCCTGGCGCTAACAACTCCCTGGCGCTAACAACTCCCTGGCGCTAACAACTCCCTGGCGCTAACAACTCCACCGCGTAGTTTGTTCTATATTTCCACAAGTCTGCTTGTAAAAAAAACTTGACATACGTTCGATTTGCGTCTTCTGCGTCGAAGTTTCATCCCAATGTTTCAAGTTATGGATTCATTCCGCACTTGAGATAGTTCTTCGTTTCTGAGTGTGTCAAAGCCATTCAGTGTCTTGAAGACTTGTTTCAGACTTCGTAGTCTCAGTTTGTTAACAGAGAACAGGTCGAGGGCTTTTTCATTTGTTTTAATCTTAACTATGGCTTGAGTTTTCTATATTCTCTCCGGTATATTTTTGTCTTTTATGTAATTTGAAAACCAAAACTGGACGGCATATCTATGAGGTTTTTTTGTTCTCATGTCGGTTAGTTTGTTGTCTAACAATTTATATTCAGGTTAGACACTGTTATCTCCAAAATACATTACCTAGCACTTGTGATTGTTAAAACTCGTCTCTGAGTAAAACGCCTACCTGTCTAGATCCCTCTGAGACAGTCAGTCTGCTTACCTGTCTAGATCCCTCTGAGACAGTCAGTCTGCTTACCTGTCTAGATCCCTCTGAGACAGTCAGTCTGCTTACCTGTCTAGATCCCTCTGAGACAGTCAGTCTGCTTACCTGTCTAGATCCCTCTGAGACAGTCAGTCTGCTTACCTGTCTAGATCCCTCTGAGACAGTCAGTCTGCTTACCTGTCTAGATCCCTCTGAGACAGTCAGTCTGCTTACCTGTCTAGATCCCTCTGAGACAGTCAGTCTGCTTACCTGTCTAGATTCCTCTGAGACAGTCAGTCTGCTTACCTGTCTAGATCCCTCTGAGACAGTCAGTCTGCTTACCTGTCTAGATCCCTCTGAGACAGTCAGTCTGCTTACCTGTCTAGTTCCCTCTGAGACAGTCAGTCTGCTTACCTGTGTAGATTCATCTGAGACAGTCAGTCTGCTTACCTGTCTAGATCCCTCTGAGACAGTCAGTCTGCTTACCTGTCTAGATCCCTCTGAGACAGTCAGTCTGCTGTCAATGCTACACTTTTCGTAATTCTGAGTCATCCGCACATTTTCAATCTTACATTTTAGCTCTACTACAAGATCCTGTATGTACACTGAAGAGGAATGAACTGAGAACTGATAGTTGAGGAAAAAAACATTCTTTATGTCTAGAATCTCAGGCACCTATCCCTTCAGTATCCCTTCAGTCTAGCCTCTCAGGCACCTATCCCTTCAGTATCCCTTCAGTCTAACTTCTCAGGCACTTATCCTTCAGTCTAGCCTCTAAAGCACCTATGCCTTCAGTCTAACTTCTCAGGCACCTATCCCTTCAGTCTAGCCTCTAGGCTCTTATTCCTTCATCATTTACTCTCGGTAATCCAGTCAGTTATCTTGGTATATTTTTATCTCGTATACCACGTGCATAAATTTTAGCCATCAGTCTTGTGTGAGGCACCATGGTGAATGCATTTTTGGAAATAAAAATAAAATACCAGTTTTTGTAGATGTAACTGAAAAATTCTAGGTAAGTTAGTCAGGCATGATATTTTGTTGCTAGATCCATAGTAAGTAAAGTTTTTATTTTCCAGAAATTTGACTGTCCTTTCCCTAATATTATTCTCCATTTGCTTACCTAAAATTAATGTCAGGCAGATGGCACAGTGTTTTAGCACCAAACTTTCTAATAATTTATTAACTATTTCCATTACTGGGTAAACAGTCTGGTATCTACATTCTTTAATAATCATCTAGTCTACTTTATTTGCTAATAATCAGCATATCTAAGTATTTTAACGTGTCAAGGTTACTAATTTCATTAATATTTTGTGTCAGAGTGAGGCCCTGTAAGCAAGTTTTACTGTATGACAACATTGGTGTTGTGTTCAGTTGTAAACACAGACACACAGGCTTCCCTCAATACTGAAATCGTATATCTGTTGTTGTTGTTGACTGTTCTTGCATGTTTGTTTTTTTAAGGTCCCCTTGTTGCTTTTGTGTGTTTTTTTACCCTGACGTATTTGAAAAATTATCTTGGGTTATCTTCGACGTTTTGTGCAATTCGTCTTTTAATTTTTAGTATTCTGATTTTTATCTTGCTATCTCTGTTAACACTGTGATGATAGTATGATCTTGCTATCTCTGTTAACACTATGATGATAGTATGATCTTGCTATCTATGTTAACACTGTGATGATAGTATGATCTTGCTATCTATGTTAACACTGTGATGATAGTATGATCTTGCTATCTCTGTTAACACTGTCATGATAGTATGATCTTGTTATCTCTGTTAACACTGTGATGATAGTATGATCTTGCTATCTCTGTTAACACTGTGATGATAGTATGATCTTGTTATCTCTGTTAACACTGTGATGATAGTATGATCTTGCTATCTCTGTTAACACTGTGATGATAGTATGATCTGGCTATCTATGTTAACACTGTGATGATAGTATGATATTGTTATCTCTGTTAGCACTGTGATGATAATATGATCTGGCTATCTCTGTTAACACTGTGATGATAATATGATCTTGCTATCTATGTTAACACTGTGATGATAGTATGATCTTGCTATCTCTGTTAACACTGTGATGATAGTATGATCTTGCTATCTATGTTAACACTGTGATGATAGTATGATCTTGCTATCTCTGTTAACACTGTGATGATAGTATGATCTTGCTATCTATGTTAACACTGTGATGATAGTATGATCTTGCTATCTCTGTTAACACTGTCATGATAGTATGATCTTGTTATCTCTGTTAACACTGTGATGATAGTATGATCTTGTTATCTCTGTTAACACTGTGATGATAGTATGATCTGGCTATCTCTGTTAACACTGTGATGATAATATGATCTGGCTATCTCTGTTAACACTGTGATGATAGTATGATATTGTAATCTCTGTTAACACTGTGATGATAGTATGATATTGTAATCTCTGTTAACACTGTGATGATAGTATGATATTGTAATCTCTGTTAACACTGTGATGATAGTATGATATTGTAATCTCTGTTAACACTGTGATGATAGTATGATATTGTTATCTCTGTTAACACTGTGATGATAGTATTTTCTTGGAGGTTTCCAGTCAGTTTCAATTTTTTATTTGAATTTCGTTTTTTTTATTATTATTATTATTTTGTTTTCTTTTTTTCCCCACTAGTCTCAGGGAACTATAATCCTGTTAAGTACGCCGGGTAAAGTGTATGTTAGAATTATTAATGAAAGAATTAAGGGTAAGACAGAAAGTAGAATTTCAGAGGAACAAGGGGGGGTTAGGATGAGAAGGAACATGCAGTCCAAGTGTTTATTGTTGTTGTTAGAGATTCGCAGTATTTACCTTCCCGGTCTCCACTAGTTAGCGACCCGGCTTTGGCTCCCTTTGGGGAAGAGTCGTCGACATTCAAAATATCTTCCCATAGGAAGAGGTACACTGTTCGTCTTCTTCTTCTGGGACCATTGTCCCTAAAACCTAGCCTCAATCCCCGACCTCACGGGGCTCGTAGGGAGAAGCTAGGGCCTCTGGTCTGCCACCTTCCCCGCCCCACGGGGCTCGTAGGGAGAAGCTAGGTCTCTGGTCTGCCACCTTCCCCGCCCCACGGGGCTCGTAGGAAGTGGCAGAGTCTGTGGAGCCACAGGTGGTGTTGTGTTCTGTCCAAGTGTTTACATTGAAGCGTCTTATCATCCGGTCTGGCTTTGTCTGTCTTTATCACGATTATCTTTCTTGCTATGTTAGCCCTTTTCATATTTAGAAGTTATTGTAAAAATCTGCTCCTTATTTCTTCTATATTGTCTGGATTTACTTTATTGACATTGCAACACATCATATCAAAGTTAGATGTTCCTTAACCGGGATCGATCATATTGTTACTTTGGATCTCAGAGTCCGTCTTTATTTTGAAAGAAATGTTGTTTTCATTGTTGTACAGTTCCTCTCGCACAGTCTGTGCTCCGACAACATCAAGTATATTATGTCCTCAATTTATGATTGAGGCATTTAAGTCACCTACTAATATTACATCTTTGTTACTACATATTGCCTCAGTTTCGTCGTACAAAAGAGTGTCCTTCTCGTAGCTTAGTTTGGGGGGACGATATACTACACACAATATAATTCATTGGTTTCCATTGCCCTGGATTTGGAACATACACGAAGCCATCTTCGACTACATTACACTTTTTTTTTTAATTTTTGCTACGTGAAGTTCATTTTTCTAACATAGAGGATCACTTCAAAACATATTGTATGACATCAAACTTTAGTGAAAATAATGTATGCACATTTTGATAATGTGCTTGCGGAGAGTTCATCTTCTTTTGGAATATAAGTCGAGCGTTGAGGGATCGCGTAGAAAAATGTTAATTCCCTTAGTTGGTCTCTCCCAGCTGTGGTAATTAATTTAAATTCGTGGTGCCACTGCGACAAGCTGTCCCGCTCTCCTCCCCAGCGACCCAAGATGTGGGCGAATATGTCGACGTATCTGGGGTGACTTGTTGGTGGGTAGCAGATGTGTGAGGGAGGGTGAAGAGTTGTGTGAGGGAGGGTGAAGAGTTGTGTGAGGGAGGGTGAAGAGTAGATGTGAGGGAGGGTGAAGAGTTGTGTGGTGGTAGATGTATGAGGGAGGATGAAGAGTTGTGTGGTGGTAGCTGGTAGATGTATGAGGGAGGGTGAAGAGTTGTGTGGTGGTAGATGTATGAGGGAGGGTGAAGAGTTGAGTGGTGGTAGCTGGTAGATGTATGAGGGAGGGTGAAGAGTTATGTGGTGGTAGCTGGTAGATGTATGAGGGAGGGTGAAGAGTTGTGTGGTGGTAGCTGGTAGATGTGTGAGGGAGGGTGAAGAGTTGTGTGGTGGTAGCTGATAGATGTATAAGGGAGGGTGAAGAGTTGTGTGGTGGTAGCTGATAGATGTATAAGGGAGGGTGAAGAGTTGTGTGGTGGTAGCTGATAGATGTATAAGGGAGGGTGAAGAGTTGTGTGGTGGTAGCTGGTAGATGTATAAGGGAGGATGAAGAGTTGTGTAGTGGTAGCTGGTAGATGTATAAGGGAGGGTGAAGAGTTAGGTGGTGGTAGCTGGTAGATGTATAAGGGAGGATGAAGAGTTGTGTGGTGATAGCTGGTAGATGTACAAGGGAGGATGAAGAGTTGTGTGGTGGTAGCTGGTAGATGTATAAGGGAGGGTGAAGAGTTATGTGGTGGTAGCTGGTAGATGTATAAGGGAGGGTGAAGAGTTATGTGGTGGTAGCTGGTAGATGTATAAGGGAGGGTGAAGAGTTGTGTGGTGGTAGCTGGTAGATGTATGAGGGAGGGTGAAGAGTTATGTGGTGATAGCTGGTAGATGTATGAGGGAGGGTGAAGAGTTATGTGGTGATAGCTGGTAGATGTATGAGGGAGGGTGAAGAGTTATGTGGTGGTAGCTGGTAGATGTATGAGGGAGGGTGAAGAGTTATGTGGTGGTAGCTGGTAGATGTATGAGGGAGGGTGAAGAGTTATGTGGTGGTAGCTGGTAGATGTATGAGGAAGGGTAAAGAGTTATGTTGAGGGTTAGTTAGTAGATGAGTTAGAAAGTTATGTGGAAAAAGACACTTATGTATAGTTCAGGACATTTATTAAAGACAATGTTTCACTACGAGTGTTTTCTTCAGTCCTAATACACAGATAATTAAAATACCGGGTCTATAGAGTGGCAGGAGTCAGGTGGAAAACCGCGAGGGTAGCAGCAGTAGTAGTAGCAGTAGTAGCAGTAGTAGCAGTAGTAGTAGAGTAGTAGCAGTAGTAGCAGAGTAGCAGTAGTAGCAGTAAGTAGCAGTAGCAGCTAGCATGCAGCAGTAGTAGCAGTGCAGCTAGCAGTAGTAGCAGTAGAGCAGTAGCAGTAGTAGCAGTCAGGTAGCAGAGTACGGTAGTAGCAGTAGTAGCAGCAGTAGCAGAGCAGTGCAGTGTAGCAGTGTAGCGCGTAGCAGTAGCAGTGTACAGTATCAGAGCAGTAGTAGCAGTAGCAGAGTAGCAGCAGTGTAGAAGCAGTAGCAGGCAGTAGCAGAGCAGCAGTAGAGCAGTAGCAGCAGCAGAGCGTAGGCAGCATAGCAGTAGTGCAGTAGCAGTAGCAGTAAGGCAGCAGCAGAGAGCAGTAGAAGCAGAGCGCAGCAGTAAAGCAGTGTAGCAGTAGCAGAGTAGTCAGTAGCAGTAGCAGAGTAGCAGTAGCAGTCAGCAGCAGCAGCAGAGCAGCAGTAGCAGAGCAGAGCAGTGAGTAGCAGAGCAGTAGTAGCAGTAGCAGGTAGTAGCAGAGCAAGCAGAGTAGCAGCAGCAGCAGAGCAGCAGCAGCATAGTGCAGCAGCTTAGTAGCAGCAGCAGTAGCTAGCAGCAGAGCAGTAGCAGCAGTAGCAGTAGCAGCAGTAGCAGTAAGCAGTAGAGTAGTAGAGCAGTAGCTAGCAGAGCAGAGCAGCAAGCAGAGTAGCAGAGTAAGCAGTAGCAGTAGCAGCAGCAGTAGTAGCAGAAGCAGTAGAAGCAGTAGAGCAGAGTAGCAGTAGTAGAAGCAGTGTAGCAGTAGCAGAGAGTAGTGCAGCAGTAGTAGCAAGAGTAGCAGAGCAGAGCAGCAGCAGTAGTAGAGTAGTAGCAGCAGCAGTAGCAGTAGCAGTAGTAGCAGTAGCAGTAGCAGTGAGAGAGTAGCAGAGTAGTAGTAGCAGTAGAGAGCAGAGTAGCAGTGAGAAGCAGTAGAGCAGTAGCAGAGAGTGTAGCAGAGCAGTAGTAGCATGAGTAGAAGTAGCAGTAGAGTAGCAGTAGAGCAGTAGCAGCAGTAGCAGTAGAGCAGAGCAGTAGTAGTGAAGCAGTAGTAGCAGTAGTAGAAGCAGTAGTAGCAGTAGCAGTAGCAAGTAGTAGAGCAGAGCAGTTGGCAGCAGAGCAGCTAGTAGCAGCAGCAGCAGAGCAGTAGTAGCAGAGAGCAGTAGCAGTAGTAGTAGCAGCAGAAGCAGTAGAGCAGAGGCAGAGCAGAGCAGCAGTAGCAGGTAGAGCAGCAGCAAGCAGTAGTAGCAGTAAGCAGTAGCAGTAGCAGTAGAAGCAAGTAGCAGAGAGCAGAGCAGCAGTAGCAGTAGAGCAGTGAGCAGTAGCAGGCAGTAGTAGCAGGCAGTAGTAAGTAGAGCAGTAGTAGCTAGAGTAGCAGCGCAGAGCAGAGCAGAGTAGCAGAGCAGATGTGCAGTAAGCAGAGCAGCTAGAGCAGAGCAGAGGCAGAGGCAGTAGAGCAGCAGAGTAGCAAGAGAGCAGCATGTAAGCATAGTAGCAGCAGCAGCAGTTACGGTAAGTGGTAGCAGTAGCAGTAGTAGCAGTAGCAGTAGCAGTAGAAGCATGCATAGCAGTGGTGCAGTAGCAGTAGTAGCAGAGTAGCAGTAGCAGTAGTCTATGCTAGCAGTAGCAGAGCAGTAGTAGCAGTAGCTAGCAGTAGTAGCAAGTAGCAGTAGTAGCAGATAGCATCAGTAGCAGTAGAGCAGTCAGTAGCAGTGTCCATCTACCACTATTCACCCTCCCGTCACACAGTTACTACCCATCTACCAGTTACCACCGCACTATTCACCCTCCCGTCACACAGTTACTACCCATCTACCAGTTACCACCGCACTATTCACCTCCGTCACACAGATTACTACCCATCTACCAGTTACACTGCACTATTCACCCTCCGTCACACAGTTACTACCATCTACCAGTTACCGCACTATTCACCCTCCGTCACACAGTTACTCCCATCTACCAGTTACCACGCACTATTCACCCTCCCGTCACACAGTTACTACCCATCTACCAGTTACCACGCACTATTCACCCTCCCGTCACACAGTTACTACCCATCTACCAGTTACCACCGCACTATTCACCCTCCGTCACACAGTTACTACCATCTACCAGTTACCACCGCACTATTCACCCTCCGTCACACAGTTACTACCATCTACCAGTTACCACCGCACTATTCACCCTCCGTCACACAGTTACTACCCATCTACCAGTTACCACCGCACTATTCACCCTCCGTCACACGTTACTACCCATCTACCAGTTACCACCGCACTATTCACCCTCCGTCACACAGTTACTACCCATCTACAGTTACCACCGCACTATTCACCCTCCGTCACACAGTTACTACCCATCTACAGTTACCACCGCACTATTCACCCTCCGTCACACAGTTACTACCCATCTACCAGTTACCACCGCACTATTCACCCTCCCGTCACACAGTTACTACCCATCTACCAGTTACCACCGCACTATTCACCCTCCCGTCACACAGTTACTACCCATCTACCAATTACCACCACACTATTCACCCTCCCGTCACACAGTTACTACCCATCTACCAGTTACCACCGCACTATTCACCCTCCCGTCACACAGTTACTACCCATCTACCAATTTCCACCACACTATTCACCCTCTGTTACGACATCGATATGGTAACCTAAATAAAAAGGTCCTGGCTCCTAAATGGCTGCTTAATCTGCTGTCTAGGGGCATTTAAATTATTCACATGCTCTCATGTTTTATAAGGCCCTAGTGTGTGCAAGGGTCTGTGTTGGAGAGTACAACGACTTAACTGTAGGCTAAGTAGCCAGCAGGAAGGAGGGGGTGTCATGGAGCCTCCCTGTTTATAAATGTTTATTTGGTGAACTGGAGCGTGGTGGTTTTTTGTAGTAGGTTACAAGTTGTATATAATTTACTTTAATATATAGACATATTTTTTGTATAATTAAGTTTTTGTCCTTCCTAAATTAATATTATTTAACATATAATTGTATACTTGCCCAAGAGTTGCTATGTTTTTTCAATGTAATTTAAATGCCCCTAGACAACAGATTAAGCAGCCATTTAGGAGCCAGGACATTTTTATTTAAGTTACGATATCGAAATCGTAACAGAGGGTGAATAGTGTGGTGGTAACTGGTAGATGGGTAGTAACTGTGTAACGGGAGGGTGAATAGTGTGGTGGTAACTGGTAGATGGGTAGTAACTGTGTGACGGGAGGGTAATAGTGGTGGTAGTAGATGGTATAACTGTGTAGGAGGGTAATAGTGGTGTAACTGTAGATGGGTAGTAACTGTGTAAGGGAGGGTGAATAGTGTGGTGGTAACTGGTAGATGGGTAGTAACTGTGTAACGGGAGGGTAAATAGTGTGGTGGTAACTGGTAGATGGGTAGTAACTGTGTAACGGGAGGGTAAATAGTGTGGTGGTAACTGGTAGATGGGTAGTAACTGTGTAACGGGAGGGTAAATAGTGTGGTGGTAACTGGTAGATGGGTAGTAACGTTGTGACGGGAGGGTAAATAGTGTGGTGGTAACTGGTAGATGGGTAGTAACTGTGTGACGAGAGGGTAAATAGTGTGGTGGTAACTGGTAGATGGGTAGTAACTGTGTAACGGGAGGGTAAATAGTGTGGTGGTAACTGGTAGATGGGTAGTAACTGTGTGACGGAGGGTAAATAGTGTGGTAGTAACTGGTAGATGGGTAGTAACTGTGTGACGGGAGGGTAAATAGTGTGGTGGTAACTGGTAGATAGGTAGTAACTGTGTAACGGGAGGGTAAATAGTGTGGTGGTAACTGGTAGATAAGATTTCTTCGGATTTTTAACCCCGGAGGGTTAGCCACCCAGGATTACCCAAGAAAGTCAGTGCGTCATCGAGGACTGTCTGTCTTATTTCCATTGGGGTCCTTAATCTTGTCCCCCAGGATGCGACCCACACCAGTCGACTTACAACCCAGGTACCTATTTGCTTCTAGGTGAACATGACAACAGGTGTAAGGAAACACGTCGAAATGTTTCCACCCTGCCGGGAATCGAACCTGGGCCCTCCGTGTGTGAAGCGAGAGCTCTAGCCACCAGTAACTGTGTAACGGGAGGGTTAAATAGTGTGGTGGTAACTGGTAGATGGGTAGTAACTGTGTGACGGGAGGGTGAATAGTGTGGTGATAACTGGTAGATGGGTAGTAACTGTGTGACGGGAGGGTGAATAGTGTGGTGGTAACTGGTAGATGGGTAGTAACTGGGTAACGGGAGGGTGAATAGTGTGGTGGTAACTGGTAGATGGTTGGTAATTGTGTGACGGGAGGGTGAATAGTGTAATAGTAGTTGGTAAATGGGAGGGTTAATAGTGTAGAGGTAATTGGTAGATGGGTAGTAACTGTGTGACGGGAAGGTGAGGAGTGATATTAAGGTGGCTAGTGAGTGACGAGAATAACAAACATACTACTGTAAAGTGTTAGCATTAGATAACTGAGAGAAGGAATTAACATATGGTGTTGTTGTAGGTTACAGATGGTCTGGTTGAGTGGTGTTCTGTGCTGGAGGTGAGGAAAGTGACCACTCGTGACTACACACATTACACTTGTCAGGCCATCAACACCAGGGGCTCCCTCACTACTAACTACACCCTGAGTCCGCCTCGCCCTCCTCACACCCCAACACACTTACAGGTTAGTAACTCTTTCTTCTCCTGTCTTTTCAAGTACTCAAGTACTCTCACACTTCTCTGTGCGTCATCAGGAGCTATGCAATGTTGCAAGAGTAGCAACTGAAGAAATGAGGGGACGTTTTGTCCGAATAGCAGTGCGGGGTAACACCAGCTCCAGCGTCTCTCAGAATGTGAGAGGCAACAGTCCACTTGTCACCCACTATACCACCCCCCCCCCCACACACACCATATAGGGAAGACGAGGGCCTACGAGTTTACAGAGACTGGAAAATAGAAGATATAATAGCCAGCCCTAAGCTATATCTGCCTTCCTCGGGCCATCCTAGGTGAAGCACACATGTGGTGCCATGTATGACACCTTATGCAACTGCATCCATGCTTATCCCTTCCTGAATAAACCCACCTGCCTTCTTAATTACTATTAATGTTTATATATTATAGTAATCATGTTGCATTCATTGGTTGCAACCACTTAACCTTGTGTACCTGTAAACCTGCAATACAGTAGCAGCTAAACAGGTTATATAATATGCCACCATTCACTACAGATGTAATATGATGATCGGTGTGCAAACACTAGTCGAACGTCACCTGAGCATCACCAGATACCATGCCATAATGAGCACTTCTGTGATTTTGTGTAACATTGTTGTTTAAGTTGTGCACAATAGTCTCCACTAAATAGCTATCAAGATTGTTCTACACAAAATTTGAGTTATATACGGCATTCCTATCATGTTTGAAGAGAGAGGACTTATTTGTGTTTCTTTCCATGACGGAACTGTTGGGTACAATACTCTGGGTGGCAGCCCACCTCAGTGGGTGATTACAAGAACGGACATGGTTAAAGATACCATTCGACTCCTGGCCCGTCCTGATTGAGTACTGGTGTTGGGTTAATCTGGTTTGTTGAGGTTTACCTGTTTGGCCAATATATAAGAGAGGGAACAGAATGCACGGGACCATGTAACACTACCACCATTGTTAGGCAGTGTTTTTAATTAACCTCTGTTTCACGGCCCCAGTGTTTCACTGCCCCAGTGTTTCACTGCCCCAGTGTCTCACTGCCCCAGTGTTTCACTGCCCCAGTGTTTCACTGCCCCAGTGTTTCACTGCCCCAGTGTTTCACTGCCCCAGTGTTTCACTGCCCCAGTGTTTCACTGCCCCAGTGTTTCACTGCCCCAGTGTTTCACTGCCCCAGTGTTTCACTGCCCCAGTGTTTCACTGCCCCAGTGTTTCACTGCCCAGTGTTTCACTGTCCCAGTGTTTCACTGCCCCAGTGTTTCACTGCCCCAGTGTTTCACTGTCCCAGTGTTTCACTGCCCCAGTGTTTCACTGCCCCAGTGTTTCACTGCCCCAGTGTTTCACTGCCCAGTGTTTCACTGCCCCAGTGTTTCACTGTCCCAGTGTTTCACTGCCCCAGTGTTTCACTGCCCCAGTGTTTAACTGCCCCAGTGTTTCACTGCCCCAGTGTTTCACTGCCCCAGTGTTTCACTGCCTTAGTGTTTCAATGCCACAGTGTTTCACTGCCCCAGTGTTTCACTGCCCAGTGTTTCACTGCCCCAGTGTTTCACTGCCCAGTGTTTCACTGCCCAAGTGTTTCACTGCCCCAGTGTTTCACTGCCCCAGTGTTTCACTGCCCCAGTGTTTCACTGCCCCAGTGTTCACTGCCCCAGTGTTTCAATGCCCAGTGTTTCACTGCCCCAGTGTTTCACTGCCCAGTGTTTTACTGCCCCAGTGTTTCACTGTCCCAGTGTTTCACTGCCCAGTGTTTCACTGCCCAGTGTTTCACTGCCCAAGTTTCACTGCCCCAGGCACTGCCCCCGTGTTTCACTGCCCAGTGTTTTACTGCCCCCGTGTTTCACTGCCCCAGGTTTCACTGCCCAGTGTTTCACTGCCCCCGTGTTTCATTTCCCCAGTGTTTCCTGCCCCCGTGTTTCACTTCCCAGTGTTTCACTGTCCGTGTTTCACT